>JANTOP010027670.1:0-27102 GCA_027564815.1 Symmerus nobilis | reverse complement strand
CCCCCCCCCCCCCCCCCCCCAATTAAGGTTAAATTATATTATATTGTTCATTTAACCGCTTCTATGAAATTCATACGCAAAAAATCAAATGGAAAACGGGTGAAAGAACTAGAATATAGCCTTAACTGAAACTTATCTTTACATATCGAAATTTTAATTACGATTACCTACGCAGGCTTAACTATACGCTCCGACAACTCTGTCAATGCCTTTGTAAAACCCGACTTTGTGCCTCTTTATTGTATATCTGAATGCATCTTGATTTCCTAAATTCTATCCAGGATTGTTGTGACTAGCCATTGCATTTATAGACTTCAGTGAGATGAATTTGATAGTTCCCCGTCCGTTTCTAACATGTTGGAACAGTATGTTGCCAAGGAACATGTTGAGACAGTAGGAATTGATTTAACAATATTCAGAGAATTCAAAAAGTTGGGAAAAGTCGGAATAAGATAAAGAAAAATTTGCTGAACTCGAAAAAAATCTAACAATTCCAGGAAAATGTTAGGAAAACCAGGAAAATTCGTGTAAATATCGTTAAAGTTACAAAACGCGGAATAGTCGGATACATTCTAGGAAAAGGAGACAGAAAACGTATAAAAAATAGGGAAAAGTCGACATTATGGAAAATAGGGAAATATTCGGATAAACTTCGGTACGATACGGGAAATGTTGCGACAAATTGGAATAATTTCAGTAAAATGGTGGGAAGAATCATGATAGAGGAAAATTAGGGCAACGGCAATGTCTAGGAAAATTCCGATCAAGTAGAGAAAATCGGGAAAAGTAGAGAAGTAGGCACAATAGTTATGCCAATAAATTCCTATCTTTTTCAGATTTTTTTGCTATTAACAAAAGACATAAATTAGACGAGTAAAAAAATTATTATTTATTGGATAATTTTATAAATTTCAAAGTATTAAAGATTTAAATTGAGAAGTTTATTTAAATGGTTATCCCGAGGAAATCGAGAGGGTGTATTCCGCGCCTTCTGCGCATTATACTGCACGCCACTGTAAGAAAGTCAATAAAATCAATCGATTTTTGTTCGAAATTTTAAAAAGAATTGCTAAAGGAAATTAGGAAATTAGGAAAACCTTATATGGTATATAATATAAACAAGAAATATGAGGGCGATAAGTATAATATAACAAAAAAGGATTTCTTAGATAAGAATGCAGGGTATAATATGACCAGCCCATCTATTTTCTATTAACAAATATTACATTGACTGTGGTCTTTTGTTCAATGCTGTAATGAGACCCTGAAAATATCCCTTTTCGTTAAGGAAACAATAGATAAGTTTTCAATGTTTTACCTTAATACAAAAGAGGAAAATTTATATGACGGGTAGATGCGTAGATTCTTTGTTCATTTATTTGTCTTTGATTTAATGTGAAAAATAAAATACTAAAAAAATGTTTTGTTTATTTTCAAAATAAATTAGATGCTATGAGTACACAAGGGACTAATTATAAAGGTATTTCAATAAATCATTGTCTTAAATTTAAAATAAATATTAATTTATGTAATTTAATACGATAAGTGACTGTTTATTTAAGGCAATTTAATCTTTTCAACATCAATTCAATTGAATGTTTAATTTTTCTATATGAATTCCCATTTCGAAACCATTCTCCTCCGTCTATATTTTATTTCAGGAAATTTATGTCGCCAATTCATGAGTCTCTAATCGAATTAATCCATGTCACGCATATATAAATATTAAAACACCATAAACAGTAACAATAAAACATATTTATTTAAATCAAAATAAGAGCCAATTCACTTGTCTAAATAGCAATAATAAAATTACAAAAAAAAATTGGTTAATTGACGAGATAAAAGGAATAGTCATAATAGTCATAAATAAAAATGTACATAATTATTTGAATATATTTTGTATAAATAATAAATATTACCGAAATGCAGAGTTTTCTAATTAAGTTTTCACGTCGCTTTATTTGTTTAGTCAAAGATTTCATTAAAAATTATTCTAAATTATTCTGTAAAATTTTCCTTTCATTCTGTAGCATCGTTAATTTGTCCGTTATTGGAAAGCTTTTTTAAATCGATTGGTACTGGGTCTACTGGGTACTATCTCAGTGGCGTGCAGTCTAATGTGCAGAAGGCGCAGAGCACACCTTCCCGAATCCCTCAGTATAAATTTCAGGTCATTTTTTTAATGATTCCATTTCGAATAAAAATAAATATTTTTGATAAAATAATCTAATAAATAAAATTTTTCTCACTTGCCCAAGCATTCCCAAATTTCCTCTTATATTTTCCGAATTCTTCCGTATTTTTTATAGATATTTTTTCGACTTTTCCGTATTTTATATCGATAGAAATTTGGGGATCTATCCGCTGAATTTATGTTTTTTGTTAAAATATTTAAAAGCAATAAAAAATCTGTAAAAAAGATAAGAATTTAGACGCATAACTTTTCTACTTTTACCAATTTTTTCAAATTTATCGAAATTTTCTTAGAAATTGCCTTTGCCCCAATTTCCCCCTATTTTGATTTGATTTTTCCTGATATTTCCATGAAATTTTTCCATTTGTACTTGCATTTGCCATATCAAATCGAAATTTATCCGAATTTTTCCCTACATTCCATTATATCAACCTCTTCCTGTTTTTCATACATTTTCCCAACTCTTTTGTCCTCTTTTTCAAGTTTTTATGATTTTCTAACATTTTCCTGGGGCTGTTAGATTTTCCCGACTTTAGAAAATTTTCCCTGGTGGATTGGTGGATTTTTCTGAAATTTCTCACGATTTTATATACTTTTCTTTCTCACACCGATTTTTATTGACTTTCTACGACTTTCAAAATATTTATCCAGCTTCACCTGAAGTGTTGTGGACTTTAAGGTTTTAAGGACGGACTTTAAATCGTATATTATACAAAGGAGGTTAAAAAAGGGTGGGAAACTATCAAATCCTTTTGACTGAAGACTATAAAAACACTTACTATAGTCAAGGCAATCCTGGGCAGAATTTAGAAAACCAAGGCGCATTTAGATATACATTAAAGAGGCACAAAAACTATTTTATTTTAGCCGGGATGAACAAAGTCATTGACAGGGTCGTCTGAGCTTAGAGTTAAATATTCTAGTTCTTTCATCCGTTGTCAATTAGGATATCTCCTATTTGGATGCGTTTTAAAATTTACAAATTTTAAATTTCCCCACAAATTATGACTATTTTTCAAAAAGTACCAATATGACACCCTGTATCGACCCTCCTAAAATCAGGGAATGAATTTTATGGAAAAGTATGTTCCATAATTTCTTCATTTGACCCTTAGGGTTATTTCCACGTAATCAGATTTTCCGGTTTTCAAAGAAAATTTCCCGGAAATTAAAGTTTTCCGCAAGATAGTCCCAAGAATTTTATAAAATCGATGGCTTTGTTGCTACGATTTCTTGGTAAGAAACGGTTAATTTTTAGAAAATTTTTTTTTAATAAAAACTCTTATTATTCTTCTTAAATTTTATACAAGTCGACATTTAAGGGAATTTTAAACAATATAAGTTGGTAGGTGACCATTTGTTTTATATCGCTCCCCTTAATCAGGGGTTCTACATTGTTTTTTTTATAATGTCCTCTCTGAATCTTTAAATGTAATTTCTGTTTGAATTTCAATTAATGTTTTACTTATTCCTCTGTCAGATTAGGATGAAAATTTTCTTAATTAGGTCTTAGTCGGAATTTCACAACCGACAAACCAATAGATAGGTACCAGAACCGACCAAAGAGATAGGTACCGAAATTCAATGAAACTAATAAATAATCTAGCATTTTGTTAAGGTCGCTTAAAATTTTCCCTTAATAATTTTTTAAATCATTTTTAAAATTAATTTATCAATTCATTACTTTCATATCGATTGAATTCATTTCTGTTGAGAACTCGTTTATAATTCCCCATTTTTGCTGACTCAGCCAGTGGACTTTGCCCTGGTTGACTGGGGTCGGAAATATATGATATTAAAATGAAATTTTAAATATGAGCTTTTGATGTTCCAGAGTGTTGTAGAGTTCTTTTAGGAAAATTTTAAATTTTGTTTAAGGATCGTTATCTAGCTAGAAAGTATGTTTTCATAAGTTAAAAATTAGGTGTACGAAGGAAAGCTTTTATAAACTTCAAATTTTTTTTAAAGCTTCTTTATGAAAATTTAATATTTCCTTCAAAATTATTGGAACAGATTACAATCCAAATTATAAAAATTGAAGATTTAAATTTAATATTTCGATTAGCTCTCCAAACTTTTCGGTAGAAAGTTTGGAATTTGATTAATTCTATTTTTTCTCAACTATTATACCAACTATCTGCGTCATTTGATTTTTTTGGGTTCGAAGAAATTTGTCTGGAAATCCTGATCAAATGTCAAGACTTTCGATATTGAAATTTTTCACAAGAGCTTATATTAATTTTCCAGAATAAATAAATAAATTTAAACTTTTCCGTAATTGAACGTTGTCTAGATGGAAAATTGATTTAAAAACGTAAAAAAGAGATTCAAAAAGTTAAAGCTTTCTTCGAGCTTTTAATTTTTCCAAAGCTATCATTTCATTTAAAATTATTTAATCGCGTGAAAAATCCATTTGAAAATTTGAATCCAAATTATATGGAATAAAAAATTAATATTAAGCTATCGAAGAGCTTAGACTTTATAAACTTTTTTTTTTTAGAAAATTTGAAATTTGGTTAAAGCGTCTTCATCTAATTGGAAAATAAGTTTCAAAACGTAAAAAATTTGGTCCGGAAATTATTTTTCCGGGAAATTTTTTTAAGGAATGGAAAAAAATGATTATGGGAAATTAAACCTGAGGCCTCAGTGAAGGAATTGTAGAACAAACTTCTTAAAAAAAACAACCCCCTTATTTTAGGGAAAATGTTAATAAATTAAATTGTAATTTACGAACCACTTGTGTCTCATTTTTATCCAACTTCTAAAGGCTTTTACAAACGACTTTTCCAAAGCAATTTTAATTATTTTTAAAACCAGTTTAGGGCAACATTAAACATTTAATTAAAAAATATATTTTAATTATAAAATAAACTTACAGGGAAATTAAAAACCCCATCGATGGTCAGTCCAAATTCGGACACGATGAACTTAAAAAATTACAGAAAAGGTAGAGATGAACGTTTGGGATTTTTACAGTCACTAATAAATCGGAACCGGATATTAAAGTTAAATTTACTTTAAATAACAACTAAGTCGATTGTAAAATTCCGATTTTATTTAATCAATTTTTTAATATTTAAATATCAACCGAAATTTGATAATTTCGCTGAAATTGTGAGGGGAGAATACATACTTCTCCCCCATGACCTACATTCCAAACCCATAAATTTTATTTAATAAAACCTGTAATGCTGCAAATTACCAAAATCTACATCTAAACTTAATAAGGTTCACTTACCCAAGTAAATGTCATCATCGTCAATATTTTGTTGATTGGCAAGCGTGGCGATAGCCGCCATAGCTTTACACAAATGTATCAATGAGGGTGGCGGCAGTAATGCCACGCTCAATGGTTGCCGACTTAAAATTTCTCCCGACAACATTCAAGTGGAGCAAACCATATTATTTACAATCATTTGCTGCATTCAATAAGTATATCGAAAGGAAATGTTTCTTACCTGCAAGAAATATATAGAGAAAAATAAGGAAAATTGAAAATATTTTTTTTTATATTTATTGTTTCAGCATCCTAAAATAGAATAATTTCAGAAACTAGACTAAAAAGGCGGAAATTTGTAATGCTAGGTACTTAGGTTTAATCCAGTGAAAATAAAAGAAAATGAACAAAAAATGATAATAAAAATAGTTTTGTTGGGAAACATAATAGGAAATAATGCATGTTTCCCATATGAAAATCGAGAAATATTTTCGTAAAACCATAAAATCATATGATCTCCTGCAAATAACCACAAACGTAATCCTATCGATGTATACCAAAAGACATATTCTTCTATATTAAAATTGCAACTGATGGAAAAATATTGGAAAATTCTGATACATAAATGGCATCTCGAAATTTTTTACTTCATTTTGTTTTCTTTAGTTTTTCCTTTTTCTCTATTTTCCTCCAGGTTTTTTCTCTCTAGCATACCGTACGATATGAAATCAATTTTTATGGGATTTTTCCCGCTGACTGAATATTTAATGTGTTAGTTTCGAGTAGGAGGGTAGTTTTAAGGGTTTCGGTACCATATGCTTCCAAAAGACAGCTCTTTCTTTTTCTAAAACATTTTTTTTCGGTATGGAAATCATGTAAATCGTATTTTTCTGTTTACACATAGCATTATCGAACATTATTTATGTTTGTTCAAAATGATGATGAGAAGATGTAGATTGTAGATCAATATTTTATTGGCAATTTCAATACAACAAGAACAACAATGACAAAAAAAGAAGAAACAAATACTGAAAGAATATTTTCTTATAATTTATGCGAAAATATGTCACTCTAACTTGTTGTTTCAATTTTGCACACTTAACTGTCCAAACATTCAGTCAACCCATATAGTCAAAAAATATGTAAATATTACTGTGAATTGAATGGAACCGTAAAGGAATAATATTCAATTCTTCATTAGAAAAGGAATTACATCGATTGAATAATAAATTCTTAATGGTTCTTATCAATCTAAAACAAGAAAGCTTCATTCCTTCGGAAATTAACAGAAAATCTTATCATTCCTCACGAGACTATAATTTGAGTTGGAATCTTAAATGATCTCGGTTTAATAAAATAGATGATTTACGGGTCTATTCAAAATACATTATTTATTCAATAAAAAAGTTTGATGGATTATTGAACTAAGAAATAAATTGATGTTGTTGTACAATGTACATGAATTGATGAGCTTTAGCTCACCCAAGTATTTGACATCATGGATAGATGTATAGTCGCATAGTTGGATAGAGATTGAAAAAGTCGTTGCTCTATGAATTTATGCGACAATGGAAAAAGGGAACGAATAGATTGTTGAAAAGGTGAATGAATTATTATTTTGCCAATTTGATCATCGAGAAGGAATTAATTTTCTTATATCAATTTCTTGATTTCAGCAAATTTTTATATCAAAATTATTTAAATAATGCAATATGATCATGGAAGGGTCCTACAAGAAAATTATGAAACACAAAATCTCTACCTGGAATATCTATTGATCTGTGAAAAAATTGTCCCGTCTCATCCTATCCCCTATGAAAGTCCAAATTTTTCGCCATATTTTTGACCAAATTACAAAATTTCAAGTTTAGGTCAAATTTGACAGTGGGTAATCTGACCCACTTACCCCGGGTATTTTTCACTGTGAATAGTTTGCATTACACGGTCGAATATAGGTTTCTTGTCTCTTTCGCCCACATAATGGCTTCCAATATATCAACTGTCGCTGGTCAAATATTGGTTATTTACCGGAAATAAATATGTGTGGGGTTATAAATAAATGTTTGTATGGTTGAAATGAAGTTGGGAAAAGTGCCGTCCACCTACCGATAGATGGCGCTGATGGTCGAATTTTTTTTTACGGATAATGCATTGTGGATGTTAGCTGATATCGTAAAAACACTCGGAATTTGACTTTTCCGCCTCCTAACCCCATTAGGTTTGGGAGGCGGAACCCGTCATTTCTGCAGTTTCGGTTCGTTTTTTCCCTTACGTTCCGATGTTTGTTGACTTCTTGACAGGGGATGTACAAGTAAACCTGTTCACGGTAGTGTTTCTAAAGAAAATTCAGTTTTACCGGGACGAGTGGAGCAAAGACGCGTCTCATGCCTAAACTATCCACCAAAACCAAACGAACAGACTCGCGAGAAATGTCGAGCTCTTCTGCCTTCTTCTTAAAATAGCATGATGATTTTCAAGCACATTTCCTACACTTTTTCAATGTTTCGCCAGTTGAAAAGGTCGAAGGGCGTCCAGAACGAGGCATGTCTTGAACGCGCTGTCGACCGTCCTTACTACTTCGGCTTGGTACCACTCGTAGACTTGTATTTTAGATACACCACCGTAAATCACCGTAAGTCTCTTCGAACATTCGCAACGATTCCGCATATAAAATTTGGTTGGAAACAGAAAATTTGAGACAAGTCTTTGTTCAATATTTTATCGATTTCGAAAATCGTGATACACTCATGAGGTGTGTCGATTCAACCAAATGCTGTAAACCAACGATTAGTGATTCGTGATTCGTTAAAGTCGGATTTGGTTGAGAAAAATATAAAAAAAGAGAAAATTTTGCCAAAATCAGACATTTCTTCAAAATCCCAAAAAATTTTTTTTTTGAAAATCGATTTCATAAAAACCAACAAATTTGTTTAAAATCAGAAAATTTCTTAAATTGGATAAATAATTGGACAATTTTATCAACATTGAAAAATTGTTCAAAATCGAAAAATTTCACGAAATTCTAATGGTAATTCTAAGTTCAAAGTACTATGTCCCACTTTTATTTACTTGATGTTAATTTTATAAATTCAATGACGACATTTTACGATATTGTAGCGAATTTTCCGATTCTTATGATTCTCATAATTCATTGAATTCGTTTTAATAGAGCTCCCATAAATAGAAACAAGTTAATCTCATCTACCCTCTAGAAGTCTAGACTCTAGAGTTGCTTATGTAAAGTTATCGTACGGATAAGAAAAAATATTTTGAAATTGTTCCTGGCTAATGAAAAAATAAATTTTAAAAAGTAATTTTTATTACCAACTTTTATGACTAATTTTGGTAATTTTCTTCATTTCCTTTAAATTCATATGTTAATTTCTATGTTGCCTTCCCATTGTTCTTCAAACCGTAAAATAAAAAGGAATAATAATAGATTGACCAATTTTTGTAATTCTTTTCTTTCTCTTTAAATTCTAACATTTATTTAAATTGTTCGAGGTTACAAATACATAGAAACAAAAATATTAAATCTAGGAAGTTCGAAATTAAAAATTAAAATTATTTGATGACCTATTTTGTTGTCCTTCTTTATTTGATCTTCTTCCGGTTTACTTTAACTTCAAATTCTCTAGCTAATTATTTTAATTTTAAAATGGGGGTGAAAAAAGACCCGTGGTGTTAGGAGCTGAGCACCCCTGCTCTAGAGTCATTACCCATATCATTGATTCATACATACACATTCATCCCCTGTACCATTTAGATCAAGGGTCGGCAACCTATGACCCGCGGGTCACCGTGTGACCCATTTGATAATATCAAGTGAGCCACTTGAGCTCTGAAAAGAAATGTCAGTGGCGTGTGGTCAATTTCTCCATAAGGTGTGCAGAATTTTGAAGAACTTGTCACCTATTATTAGATTCATTGTATTTTGTTTCGTACTTTTAAATTCACTTCCAATGGGTTGGACGCTATCTACAGAACGTTTACCTACGAGGACCTAATTAATGTAATGAAATGGTCCCGCAAACAATTTTCGGAAAGGTGGATCTTTTGAATAACCACGCCGCACATCAAGCCTTACCAAAATTCGGGGGTTGATTGTTTTTTAGTATTGATAAAGTCCGAAAGAAAATCCGTGGAAAATTCAGTTCGTAAAATAAAGAACATTACAAGGGAAATTCACTCTTTTTATTTGTATAATAAAATTCTAATTAAATCTGACGTTTTATTACAAAAGCTTAAAGAAAGCTTTCAGTTTGAGATATTTTTTTTATCCAAATAATTTTTCCGTAACGAATTTTTAACTTTCCAATAAAAAATCTTTATTGTTGACCTGAAAGCTTGCGAAAAGCTTTTTTTTGAATCTATATTTTATTCGGTTTAAGATCTGTTTTTATCCGAATAATTACATTTAATTAAAATTTAAAAATTTCCCCAAAAAGCGTATGAAAAATTTGAAACCTCAAAGAGAACTTTAAGCGTCGGATGTAATTTTATACGTGTTGAAATCAATTATTATTATTATTATTTATTCCAATCAAATATTGTACTGCAAAGAAATGTCGAATTTTCTCTGAGAAGCTGAATTAAAGTCACCAAAGTTCACTGATAGCTTTTAATATAAATTTCATTTCATTTGTTTGGAATCTACTTCGCATCCGATTACTGAATTTTGAATCGAATTTGCAATTTTCCTCGAAAAGCTTTTGAAACATTTCAAAGTTCAAACAAAGCTTTAAGTTATTTTAAGTAACTTTTTTACAATTAGATAAATTTGGGCAAACGGAACGTTGAAAGTTAAATAAAATTTAAGGAAATTTCGAGAAAATCAACAATACTCGGAGAAAATCTAAAAAATACGTCAGTTTTTCGATGATTTTGGTTAATTGGTTGTCAATTCAACTTCCAGAAAGAAATTGGATCATATTTCAGGTGTGCTCTGCGCCTTCTGCGCATTAGTCTGCACGCCACTGAAATATATATAAACAGACAAACATTACAATTGACCTGACGCCGATTATATCATACTCAATACTCCATAGAACAACCTAATCATTTATGTTTTCAATTTTATTGTTATTGTTTATTTGATTTATGCAAAATTCTGCAGAACCGAGTCTTTTCGGTATTAGGTATATCCACTTCAGTGCACAGAAGGTGCAGAGCACTTCTGAAATATCAACAAAATCGTAACCAATTTTTATTGCTGCAAATTTCTAACTCAAATTATTTTATTTAACTTTGAATGAGCTTTCGAAATTTTTGAAGCATTTTTTTTGGAAAAAATTTGAAACTTTGTTAAAAGATCAAATCTGGATGGAAAATAGATTTTTAAACTTTAAAAATTAAATTCGAAACTTAAAGCTTTCGTTGTGTTTTTAATAGCTTGAATAAGCTTTCTGCCAAAATTCCATATTTCATTTAAATTGAATGAATCGGATAAATATTTGATTCCAAACTATTTAAAACAATATTTAAATTTTAAGCTTTCAATGAGCTTTCGAGGTTTTATCAGCTTTATTTTGGAAAAAATTGAAATTTCCTTAAAGATTTGTTGTGTGGATAGAAAGTAGATTTTAAAGCATAAAAATAAGGTTCCGAAAATTAAGCTTTCTGGGGGCTTTTAACTTTTTGCAGAGCTTTTGAACGAAATGTTTAGTTTTGATATTTTTCTATTTTTCATCAACTAGTTTAGAAGCTTCCTGCATCAATACATTTTTTTGGATCCTAAGACAACAATTGAGAAATTCGGTTCAAATGTTGAATTTTTGATAATTCTTATAGATAAATTTCAACTATTCCGATATATATAATTTTTGTATTTTACCTAACTGTTAAACCAGCTTTCTACGTTTTTTACATTTTTTCTGGCTGAAGAAATCTGCATCTTATGGAGACGTTGACCGCACGCCACTGCCACTTTAATAATTTTATTCCGCATTTAAGCAGGGAAGGATTTGGGGGGCCATCATATTCAATAAAAAGACTGTTTTAAAAATGAAAATACCACTGACCTTGAAAATACAAGGGAATATTCCTTTCCAAAAAATATCAATTTCCCATAGAACGCTCTATATATTAGATGCGAACCAATGTAAAATATATCGAACTTATGAGTCTAAAATCTAAATCTAAAAAATTAATGAATAGATGTGCCGAGCACTTGATTAATTGAATTGAGCAGTCTAGTAACGTTAGTGAACGTTTCTAGTATCCTGTTTAAAAATACAGTGGAATCTAGAAAATTTGGCATTCCGATCTCAAATAATTTCATTATCTGTTCTATTCATTGTCGATGACTTCTCTAGTAAACAATTATCTTTCTGCAGATGGCCAAATTTCTTTAGTATTTCATTGCAAAAAACCCCCTGTGTTACGAACAGGATACCGACAATAATATAGCCTTTTCTCCGCCTCTTACATATGTGAATATTTCCCCTTAACAAATAAATACGCTCTTTATTCTGAATTTCTCAATAAAGCTCGGAAAACTCCAGGAGAATTTTTACATTCTACATACAAAATTCTACATTAATTTCAAAATAAAATTAAAAAGGTATTTTTATATTCAATTAATTTTGCTCCTTTTAATCAAAATTATTTAACGGAATTAAAAAAAAGCTCGATTTGGCTGAAAGCTTTTTCTGAGCTTTTGATGAGGTAAACTAAAAACCTATTTCAGGATTTTTGGAAAAAAAAATTCTGACTGAGTTATAAGTTAACAATCTTCAATTAATTTTCTTTCACTTGTTTTACCAAAATTTTGAAACGGAATATTTGAATAAGTTGTTCCTGAAGTCTTGATGAAGTAAATTAAAAATTAATTTTAGAATATTGGAGAAAAAATGTCTAACGGAGATATGAGTCAGAAATTTAGATAAAAATTGGATGAAATTACATTTTTATATGTAACTTTCAAATTTTTCATAAAATTTTCATTAAAAATTATCAAATTTTGATCGAATTTTTCGATTTTCAAGTTTTCGGCACAGTTCCAAATTAAACTTTGTAATTTACACGGGATGATTTTCCCGTATGGGTAGAAGAATGGAAGTATGGCCATCCTAGGAAAGCCACTTTTCGAATTTAAATATAGATCACCTATTAATGGCTTAGCCTTGTCACTAGACTAATCGTACCACAAAATTAATTATCAATATTTTAATTAAATATCTACTCTCAATCAATCTTTTAATCGACAGTTAAAAACAAGTAAATATTCACCTATAAATAAATTGGCCCGTTTCAATCCCATGACCGAAAATCCTTCTGTTGCTATTTTAATTGTAATCAATATGCCCGTCGTCAGAATATTCAACGTAATTAATGCATCCAATAAAACCCGATTCACAGACGTAACGAATATACAAACAGATAGTAATGCTGTCGAATATTCAACGCAATACTTTGTAGGCGCCACTTTGAATTTTCTTATTTGTTAATCGTTTTCTTATTAATATAATAAAAAAAAGAAATCTATAAAAATTTATTATTTATTCAATAAAAATTTCAAACGTTTTCCTTCTTTTATTTATCTTTCCGAATTAATAATTCCATTTAAATTTTAGAAGGAAAAAAAGGAAAAATAAATTACGCTTTTCCTGATTGGAATCTAAAATAAATGACGTTCATGTTCGAATAAATTAATAATGAAGGCGACGAATAAATGAGAAAATCGTCACCCGTCTTGTGTTCTGGGATAAAATTGAGGAAAATGCTCTGTTTTATCGATATGTTCACAAACGTATATATTTGGATAAACGTATATATTTGGTGTACAGTACACGTAGATATAAACGTTACTTATATGAAATAAATGTATTAAATATAATCCAATTCCAATTCGTACTTCAGTATATATTCAATATAAATATAAACACTTCATAGAACATTGATTATTATCACATATAATTTATTTTCGAATACCAATAATTTATCACAAAATTCAGAACCATAAATTAAATGTTAGAATAAAAGATAATCATAATGTAATAATACATAGCCATGATCAAGTTTTGAATACGGATAGAGCAAAAAATTTATAATATTTGATTATAAGCATAACACTTTAACATGATATCGATACCTTCTCTACCAGATATCGATTTAAAAATTTTACCAATCCATTAACCCGGAAAATGGATGAACAAATTTAATAAGAAAAATTATTATTCTGACCTTTGCTTACTCAAAATTATTAATTCTGAAAGAAATTGACTAGTTTTGGTCACAAATCAACTGTACTGTCGAATAATTTTTCGTCTCAAATCCAACCAAATTTTTCATACAGAAATGATGCAGATATGGATTTTCCATCTACATACGGAAAAGCTTTCCGAAGTTAAAAAAAAGCTTTTTCGATGGAAATTTTCCTTTGTAGGGATTGCCAATGAAAAACAGTATAACGAATACACCATTATTTTGATAATATTTACACAATGAAAGAGACGATTATACATTGAAAAAACGAATCTCTCGAAAAGCTTTTCTCATTTTCCTCACAACAATAAAATAGCCAGCCAGTCCATAAAAATTACATGCTACGATGATATATACTTAGATATAAGTATATATACACATCAAAGCCAAACTAAATGTTATTCACCGAATGTTGGGATTGGGAATTTTCATTGGGCTGGCTTTTCCTCGCCCATGGATGATTCATACATTTTTATGACGACAATAAAAATTTTTGTGTGCCATCTCATCCACCTCGGTTACATGATATTGTAGTCGACTGGTTTTTTTTCCTCTGTTTTCCACCAACAAAAATTGGAAAATAAGGAAAAGCCTAAGAAAATAAATAATACAGAAAAAAGACAAATAAAAAAACTATTTAATGTGTCTGCAATAGGAATTTTTACCTGCAAAGGGGTTAAATTCATATCTATATTACAGAGTAGGTAAACTCTCCGTAATGTTCAAATTATCTATACTAATTGTAAACCAAAATATCTTTGAGATGAAATCCCTAATTTTTTATTAAATGATAATTCAACAAAATTCAAATAAAAATCTATAGGAAAATATTGACATTGCTAATCGGAAATATTTTATTGAACTTCAGGTTTATCGACAGTAGAAATATCGAATTAGCCGTTAGGGGAGGGGTCAAATGGCCAATAGTTTAACTCACAGGTCCATAAATCACTATGTGCCTTTCAAGACCTATAATTTCAATTATTTGAGAAGAATAATGCTTTTTTCAGTATATCACTTCGTTAACCGCGAGATCAATTTATATTATCAAAATTTTATAAGGGAAAGCTTACCCAAATTTAAACGTAAATAGCTGATTAAAATCTAATTTCAGGACCTCGAGGTAAAGAGATAATTACAAGCTTCGATTTTTTAATTTAAAGTATTATTAATGGAAAGTTTACCTAATTTGGTTGAACGTATTTTTTCTCGATAACTGAATAGTTAAATTAAAAATACGAAATGCTAATTACCCAAATTACAAGGTTACTTTAGGGAAATTGATTATTTCTCTGATATATCTATTTGGTAGCCATGAACTCAGTTTTTAAATACAAAATTGTAATAAGAAAAATCTGACCAATTTTGCTAAACCTATTTTCCTAGACAGCTAAATGAGCTAAATTAAAAACCAATTTCAGGGTTTTGCGATAAAAAAACAATTGATCCAATTACGAACTCAGTTTAGAAAATTTGATTATATTCTGGTATAATCACATAATGTGACTACAAATGTATTTAAATTGATCATATTACGAATGAATTTATTATTATGTACTCTGGAAACCTGTCTTAACTTAAGGGATCCACTAAGCAGTGGCGTGCGGTCAATATCTCCATAAGGTGTGCAGAATTTTATGACCTTAACAAAATGTATCTATCATCTTTATCAGTTTCATTGAATTTTCGTGATCTAGCAATACCTTAAGATTAGGGGGTCACCTACCAACTTATATATTTAAAATCCCCATAAAATTCAACTTATACTTTGGCGAAATTTTCTAAGAATTTCTAAGGAAATTTTAATTTTCAAAAATTTTCTAATTTAATAAACCAAAAAAAATTATCCGTTTTGAATTTTTTTTGTTTTTTTTTCACAAAAATTTTTCGATTTTTTAAAATGTTTCTGACTGTCTTGGGGAAATTTTCGGAACATTTTCTTTAGGAACCGGAAAATCTGGTTACGTGGAAATAAACCTAAGGGTTAAATGAAGAAATTGTTGAACAAACTTTTCTATTAAATTCGCCATCTGATTTTAGGAGGGTCGATAGAGGGTAACCTTACGAAAAGAATGGTATCTGAATGCATCTTGATTTGATTCCTTTGATTTTCCAATCATAGGAATTTTAAAGCTTCCCGCTCTTTTACATTATAGGTTGCGTAATATAACGATTTAAAAGTCCATCCTTAAAACTTTAAAGCCCAGAAAACCAGAAAAATATGTGTAATATTTTAAAAGTCGTAGAAAGTAGATGGAAATCGGCGTAAGGTAGAAAACTATAGGTAAAGTTTATAAATTCTTGGGAAAATTCGCCAGACAAATACGCCAAGGATATTTTAAGATAGTAGTAATTAATTGGACAATATTAAGAGAATTCAATTAAATCTGATAAATATTTAGAAAAAGTCCAGTAAATTGCTAGATTTTAAAAGAAAGTTAAAAAGTCCCGAAAAAGTCGCAAGAATGCGAGATGAAAGTCGGAAAAGATAAGGAATAATTTGTTAAAATCGTGGAAAATCGAACAGTCCCATGAAAATGTTAGAAAATCAGAAAATATCGACAAAGAGACGGATACTTTCTAGAAAAACAGAGTTGAAAATTTCAGAAATCGTATAAAAATTAGGAAGAAGTCGACATAATGGAAAGTAGGGAACAATTCGGATACATTTCGGTAAGATGCGGGAACAAATTGGAAAAATGTTAGGAAAATGTCGGTAAAAATCCAATCAAAATAAATTTTCTTGTATAAATAATAAATATAAATTGGGAAAATTTCTTTGGGCAAAGGTAATTTCTAGGAAAATTCCGATAAATTAGAGGAATTCGGGGAAAGTAATGAAATTTGGAGAAACGATGCTACTAAATTCCTATCTTTTTTACAGATTTTGTATTGCATTTGATTGTTTTGACAAAAGACATAAATTCTGCGGATAGACCTCCACTCCACAGCTAGAAATTAGAGGCAAATTTCTACAGAACTGAATAACTCGCCAATTAGACATCTAACTGTCTGTTATGAGGCAAGGTAAATTCTACTGCAAATTTCTATCAAAATACGTTAATGTCGAACAAAATTCAGTAAAAGTGTAGAAAAGTTTGGAAAATGTAAGAAAAAATTAAGGAATACCAGGGCAAGTCAGATAATTATTATTTATTGGATTATTTTATAAATTTTGAAGTGGAATCATTTAAAGGATGATCTGAATGATCTAACTATGTATATACAAATTGTAAAGGGTTATCCGAGGGATTCGAAAAGATGTGTTCTGCGCCTTCTGCGCATTAGACTGCACACCACTGCCGCTAAGCTTTATAAGGGAATAACATACAATTGATACTCAAAACATATGTCCCATCTAATTAATAATTATTCGAAGGACACACATTTATATATTTTAATAAGAAATAAAAGAAATTTAATTTATTTTAATTCATGAATATAATTTTGGTGCAAATTTCGTTAGATATGGGAATATTTTAACCTACAAATTGAATAAAAATTCGTCGATGGGTCCAAAAATATAACAATTGGTGAACTTGAAGTTCAATCGAAGAATTCTATAAAAATCAGATAATTTCCTACCTGCCGGGAAATTTGATAAAAATAAGGAAATTTAAAGAAATTGGAAATTCAATATAAATTGAAAAACTTTATATAAATAGATGAATTTCTCAAAAAATAGGAAAATTTGAAAAGCATGAAAATATCAAATTTTCTTGATAAAATATGATAAAAATCGAAACATTGCGAAAATATTAAAATATCGATCATTTCGTGAAAATTGGAACTTGGAAACGATGTTTAAAATCAAAAATTATGTTTATCGAGGTTCTGACTATGGGTAATTCTGCATCATCAAGTTCTGAATTTCAATTAGTATTATTTTCTAAATTTGATAAAAATCCCTGTATTTGATAAATTTAAATATATTTTCCGATTCTCATGATATCGTCAGATTTTCAGGTAATTTTCGAATATTTGAAAAATTTCGTATTTCCCAAAATTTATAAACTTGTACGATTTTCATAAAATTTTCGTTTGTTTCTCGACTTTTTTCTTCCCAAACATTTATTTAATTAAATTTATTTTTGCAAAATTTTTGGAACTATTTTTACAATTTTTTGTTTTCGTTAATCTTCTCGAAAATATTTTTGAAAAAAGTATTCCATATTTAAAATTATTTATTTGAAAATTATTCATTTTAAATTATTTCAAGTTTAATTACGAATTTCTAAAACCGATTACTTGAACGCAGGATATATATCAGAGGTGGGCAACCTACGGCCCACATGGCGCTTCTGCTAACTCGATTAATATTTTTCTAATACAACTTTCATTCTGCTTTGGGTTCTTCGACGACAGTTCAATTTCAAATAATTTTCAATCGTGCTCTTCTACAATTTCTATGATTTTTTACAACTACGATTCTTAGTATAAAGACTTAATAATAATAAAAAAGTTCACTACAGTTTGCACTACTCTGATTCATATAAAAAAACTTCGATAAAATTTTATTTTATAATGTAAGTACATCTATACGGCTCATATATACCCGTTCGTATAAAATTGGGATTGCTGTCAAAAAGTCTTAAAATTTTCCGTGTTAAATTTCACATTAAACCAATAATAACATCATAATAAACGTCGTTCCAGATCCCGGCCGAATAATACTCCCCGACGGGTAAAATAATTAGAAATGAAGGTGGGTTGAGAGGGGGTTTACTATCAAATCTGTCAGAGGTATTACGAGAATAATGAGGAAAGAAATATTATATTAAGAGACGAGTAGACGGGGAGCCAGCAATGAACCAATATCATTTCCTTATCCGAATTTCGAATTTTATTTCATTCTCCAGACTATTGGTAATTAATAAAGTGGAAGTATTCTCCTCATGTTACAACAACGTTAAATCTACTTTTTATTTTTGAAGACGTTGCTGGCTCCTAGTCTTAAAACGGGTTAAGGGAATGGGATAGAACATAACTTGTTTGATATCCTACTTACTCCAGCTACACAATATAACACATTCTGCAGATTTAGATTTAAGAAATAATTTGTTCCTAACTTCAAAAAAAATTAATCATTGTACACTATTTTAAATAAAATGTTGGTCAAATTATGGCTTTACAATTGGAAGGGTTTTCTATGAGTTCCTACAATTGCATTAAAACTCTGAACATCAATAAATTAGAAACCACAATTTCTAATCTTTTATTATGAATAAATTTTGTAATAGAAACCATAAAACAGTATTTGGTTTAAAACTTAATTTAAATTTGTTACTAAAATGTACAAAATCCCTCATTAATTTTGGACCGCACCAAAAATTACATATATCCAGCAGTTACATCCAAATCCAGGTAGAATTAATTTGTGGGTGTAATGAAGTAAACTTGAAAACCGCTTGAACCACTTTAACCAAATATAATCTCATTTTATAATTGTAGGCATCCTCAAATAAATATAAATTATAAAATGTACAGATAATTTTTGTAATGTCAGGATTTTAAGAAAAGATGTAAGAGTTGAATTACAATTGACTAACCGACATTAATTAATAATTATAATAAAATAGTCTGAGAAAGGTATATATACGCTAATACATATAGAAAAATCCTATTTTAATTGGGTTGGTACGTAAAGTACATTTTTTCTAAGAAGCTTTTTTTTATTAAAAAAACATTGTAGGAATATAACGGTGAAAGGTGTAAATCGTTACGCGATATTATTATTCCTGGTACATCTTAATGAGGGCTTTGTTCATCCACCCACTATTTTACACCATCACGCTTATAATAAGCGATATAATTCCCGGTTATATTTATATTTTCCAATTTACCTCTTAAAAACAGTTATAGGAAAATAGACAATTTTCTTCATAATTTATTCGTCTACTTATTCCTTTCAAAGTGTCCGTACATAAATTTCACTTGCAATATCACTTCACTATCGTTTTTATAGAAGATTTTTGAGTTCTTCGGAAGGTATAAAATAGAATATAAATGTTCGTCGAACTTTCTTCGTTTACAATCATTTTCTTTCCCCATTTCCACCATTGCAAGATAGTATGAAAATTTATAGCGTAATTCACATTTGTCTTTCATTTAATTTTATTTTTCCGTAAATTCTTGAATTAACGAGTACCTTTTCTGTTACCAAAAGTAAGTTTTGCTATTATCTATATAATTAATGGTTAATTTCAAGTAAAATAGCACATTAATTACTTAGTCAACCAACTACCGGGTTCGAACAATAGAAAAAAGCTAAATGAATTAAATGAGCATTTTACTATATTTCCTTCCTTGTTAGTAGAATACATAGTTAATTAATTAGGGATAGTTAATTCGATTTAAAAGGGATGTTATTGTTCTTAATAATAATTCTCTTTATATTATGAGACTTTAATTGTTCTTTTAATACAATGATGCAGCTATGTAGGTAAACTGTATAAAGAAATTGTTGTAGGACAATTGGATATTACCTAAAGCTGCCTGCCTATATCCTTAAAATGATTTTTCTACTAAACAAAAATAAAAGAAAATACCTACTGATTAACAAAATTTTCCTGTTACCTATAGTATTCCTTATGAGTACAGGACCGCGTTAAGATATTCACGGGCTCTAGGCTCGATTTGAGTCACCGGGCCCTCAATAAGTTATTCATTTTTAAACATAATATTTTGTATGTATGTATACATGAAATGCGGACCTTTTGTACGAAAACCCTGAACAAATTTGAAAATCTGCAGGGAAGCTTTAAGTTCTAACTTTTAATGCTCAAAGAAAGCTTCAACTTAGGAGTGTAATTTTATTGGAATTGAAACCTAATTTCCATTCAAATAATTTAACTGCAACAAAACTTTAAATGTTATGGCAAAAGCTCTGCATAAATGAAAAAGCCCGGTAAAAGCTCAATGTTTTGGGATACGTTTTGAAATCTAATTTTAATCAGAATAATTAAATTGTAATCAAATCTGAAATGCCCAACAAAAGCTCGACAAAATCTTGATAGCTAAAGCAGGGATTTTCAAACTTTTTGAATCGCGGAGCCCTCTCTATTAATAAAGGCGATTTTTCACCCATGCATAATTTTTCAATTGCTCGTTTCGGTCTTCTGTGGGAATAATGGTTAAGGAAAGTTAGCATTTCGTTGAGATATTGACTAATGTCGTCGTATAACATCAAACATATCACAGTCAATCTCGATGCAGGCGAATGACGAAATAGAAAATCAGTTTCTTAGAAATAGAAAAAGCTTTCTTTGAGCTTTAAAGTTATTTAAAAACTTATGGAAGAAATTTTCAAAATCGTTCTAATGTCATTTATCCGATGAAAAATAGATTCCAAATGATGTAATATTGTATTTCGATTTAAAGCTTTCAAAAGCTTCTCGAGGAAAATTTCAGTTTTAATTTAAATTTGAGCAAAGGAAAGTTCCAAATAAATTAAATGAAGCTAATTAAAAGCTCTCTTTGAACTTTTATAAAAGCTTTTCGGTGAAAATTTCAAATTTCGTTGCAGTTAACTTATTTGGTTGGAAAATAGAAATCAATACGTATAAAATTATATACGAAAGTTGAAGCTTTTTCTGAGATTCTCCGATATTGGAGAGCTTTTAATGGGAAATTTCAAACTTGATTAGAATTTTATTAATCGAATGAAAAATTGATTCCAAGCAAACCAAATACAATAAGTATTGAAAGCTCTCAGTAAACTTTGCGATTCTAATATTAAAGATTATTTGGGAAGATTAGAAATTTCGTTATAGTAAAATTATTTGCCAGAAAAATAGTGTTAAAAACGTATTATAAAATTAAGTTTCAAACTCACAACTTTGAGGTATACCGATTTTGAAAACCTTTCGGTGGAAAAGTCTATATTTTATTAAAATTTTATTAATCGGACGAAAAGTTGATTCCAAATAAACTAAATAAAATATGTATCAAAAGCTCTCAGTAAACTTTTGTGTATCAAGAGTGATCTTTTTGTGATTTTAATTGAGCTTTTCTAGGCAAATTTTAAATTTCTATAAATAATAATAATATAAAATAATAACTGAAAATTAAAGCCTTCGTTGGGCTTCTTAAATCATTAAAAGCTTTCAAGGGAAAATTTTAATTTAGATTTAATTTAATTTTAATTAATAGGAAAAAATGAATCTCTATCATCGAGCTTCAGGGTCATCAATATTGCTTTTTCAGGAAAGTAAAAATTTCTGTACAGGAAAATTTTGTCAAACTGAAAACTTTCTTTAAGCTTTTCTAATCAAACTTCAGATTTAATTAATTAAATAAAAGGGATGGATTTTCTTTGTAATTATCTTACATTACAAACTGAATTTTCTACGGACATTCTTCCAGATTTGGAAAGTCTAATAACGTAGATTCGTTGCCAAATGAATAAGAAACAAATTATATTTTAGAAATTTTAGTCGTCTAAAATCCATTCCTTAATTTTGGTGAATATTTTATTATTCCGGAAAATTCATTATCTCAATCTCAATATTTTGTGAATCCAGCTATTAGTATAATCGTCCTATATTTCCTAATTCTTCCACAATTTCCACAACTCTTGGGCTCCGCGGTGCACAGTTTGAGAAACAATGGCTTAATGAATGCCTTGTGTTTGGGATATAATTTTTCTGGCATTGACACATATTTTCTACCCAATTTAATTAACTGCAACGAAATTCAAAATATTCCAACAAAAGTTCCTCGTACACTTACAAGCTTTAAAATTTGGAAAAAAAGGGTGAATAAAGAATTATTTCTTTGAAAATTTCCTGGAAAATGAATGTGTATGTGTTCGTATACATAATTTTCAAAAAACTGTTTAGATACTCCCAAAATTCGTATCAACAAACTCAAAATCATGCTATGGTCAATTTTCGATTTTTAATTTCGGATAATTTTTCGTCTTAAAAGTATTATCAGTTTCAAAATCACAGGATTCTACAATTTCAATAATAATCCAGAAGAAAGTTAGAGGCAGAGGAAGATAACATTGCATTTTTATTTATGGTAGAATTTAAGAATCCAATCCAAACGCAGAATTCTTATTTGACTTTGTGGACTTTAAAATTGACAAATTCCTGCCATTAATAAAATCAGGGTATTCAATATTCATAAAATTAATCTTCAATTAACATATGTGTGAGAAACGACACATGAAAATTAAATTAAAATTTCTTGATTTACATAATTTCTGAAGTTTTATAGGATTTTAAAAATTTTATAAAAATTATGGATTTGAAAAATTTTCCTATTTTCACAAAATTCTTTAAGAATTTTAAAATTGTACGATTTTCAATAAATTTTCTTATTTAGGTGAAATTTTCCAAAATTCAACAAATTTTCGTAATTTCGGAACAATTTCATGATTTTTATAACGATTTTCATAGATACCTATATGAAATTATGTAACTCCAAGCTTTGGTTAATAAAATTATTCCAAATAAATTCCATTCAATATTATTTTGGTAAAATTGTTTTTTTTTTTTGGGGACGAATTCTTCACAGAGAAAATCTCACATCAGAAAAATCGACAAATTTATTATAAGCTAATAAAAGTCTGTTAATTTTACAGATATCGGGGAATTTATCAAAATGAAATAATATTATGAAAAACGAAACAATTTGGGCAATTTAAAAGACATTTTCAAAAGATGAGAAAATATAATAGAAATGAATGTGGAAATTTTATTTTAATAAAATAATCCGAACATGACATGAAAATTGGAAACAATCATCAAAATTGAAAAATTTTAAAAAAATTTTCAAAAATTAATAAAAATTTTGAAAATTAAAAAAATTTCAAAAATTAAAAATAAACTAAAAAGTTGTTAGTCATGAATATTGTCCTTTAGAACAAACGAGTAGAACGGCCATTTTCTGATTAAATTAATTTTCCCGATCTAACGCTTAGCTATTAACTGAGAAAAATGTGTTCAAAAGCCAATAACTATTTTATAATCAGAAGGCGTTTTCAAGTAAACACCTGTAGGCAACTAAAGTAATACAATACTCTTGGAAAATATATCTAAACACCCGAATTCAATCTACTGTTTTGTCTTAAAAACTGCCTATTAAATTAATAATCGGTAATTCATGGTAAACGTCGAATGAATTTTCCCACATCCTGAATATTAAATCTCATTGTTTTTATACTTTTCATACATCATCTAGTAAAATGTCTGGCATCATTTCTACCATCTGCCACATACTAAAAGTACCCGTAAGTGAGCTTTTTTCGACATATAATTAATATTATTTAATTTACAAAACCATACCCTTCTTCTCAACATACATAACATACGAGTGTTTGAAATTTCAATTACTACATCTATGTAATAGCCTCAGGTGAATTATAAATAAAATACGGTGTGTACTGTACTTATATAATGTATGATATGTTTTATTTGACATGTGCTACCAAATGTAGTCATCAATTTTGCGTACAAAAATGTTCAAAATGGGATTTTTTTGGGGGAGAGAGTTGAAGGAAAATTTGAAGTAAGGGTGTTATATTATGATAATAAGATTAAGTAGTGGGGTGTACATTAAAAGCTCCCCCGAGAACATATTCTAATTTTTATTATAATTTTTGCAACTCTTAAATCATAAATATTTGTAATCAAAAAATATAAATGGTTTTCATCTCTGAATTTATTAATTGGATGATGATAGACATAATTAAATTTATTCGAATAAAATTTTCATTTTACGACTCATTAGCATTTAAAATGCATACTCTCGGTTATACTAATAATCAGGTGAATATATGGTTCAAAATTCCCGGATTAAAAAGCTGGAAAATTGTTGAACGTTAATATTTGTATTTAAATTAACATATTCCGAATAACGGATATAATTAGTAAAATATATCTATAAAAAAATCAATATAATAAATACAAAATTTTATATAAATTTAATGAGAATTTAAAAGCGAACATTTTGTTCATTATTGTAATGAGGGTCTCAATTAATTCGGCTTTTATTCTAAAAGTAATTTTATTAATTGTTATTTATTGTTCGGAACGGATTAATAGATTTATAACAAAAATAACAATATTACCATTTATGATAAAATTTCATGAATAATTAAGCAATCAATAATAATAAAAATAAATCATTTACAGTCAATTACATAACAAAATTGCTTGTAGCCAACGAGTTGAAAATGTTTAGTTGAACGAGATTAGCATTCGAATTTTAGATTTTTAGAATGTAAACCCAAATATGGTGACAAATCGAGAGATATTTTCCAGACAAGCATTTCAAACCTGGTGGTAAAAAATCTATACAATAAAAATATAAAATTTCCGAAAATAAATTCAACTAAATAAATAACTTAATTAAGAGTAAGTATAAGTACTTGTATATTTTCGTTAGAAATGGATATTCAAAGAAATGTATCATCATTTCAAAATAAATTTCTTTGAATAAGTCCTCATAAAATGTAACCCAAATATTTATAAATTTTATTTTGAATAAATTTCATTAAAAAAAATATGAGTCACGAAATTTAAATTTCATTAAAGGGTTATATACAGTCAGGAGGCGATTTTTCAAAACGATTTTTCAAGAATTTTTCCTGAGAAGACTTTTAAATTTATTAACGTAAAAATGTGTACATATATTATGATAACTTTTAACTATATTTTAACATTTCTTATTTGTAAAAATAATAATTTTGAAAGCTGCTATAGCTGATCTCCAGGAGCTCCTCTCAAAAAACGCGCCTTGCGGTGACCACGACATCTCTAGCCTGGATCATCCAAAATGAAAAAACCATACGGATTTCGTTAAAGTAATGTATAATCTTGTAATTAATCGAAGGAATAAGCAAAATAAAATTTTTTGACGAAATGGCGGCTTCTACAAAAAAAAAATGTTGCCCAAAGATTTTTTCCCAAAATTTTAGCCTTAAATTGTTTAAAAAAAAATATTTATCAGTTTTACCTTTGATTATTTATCAGTTTTACCTTCGATTATATACTAAAAAATATACTTAAGAAGCTTGTGTTAAAATTTGAGACTGATCGATTCAGCCGTTTAATGATTCACTTTACATAGCTCCGACACGTCTTTACAAATATGCGTATAACTTCGAAAATAATCGCCAGATTGACTTGAAATTTTCTGTGTATACTTAAATATCTATATGTACATTACGAAAATGAAATAAAAAAAATCGATTTTTTGAAAATTCTAACTGTATATAACCCCTTAAGTTATCATTGAGCTTTAAAGTTTCCGAAGAGCATTTTTTGGAAATTTTTAGATTTGATTAACATTTAATTATTTGAATAACAATTAGAATTCAAAATGTATAAAATAACTGTATAAAATGTATAAAACTTAAAGATATCGCTAAGATTGTATGTTTATGTGGAGATTTTGTCGGAACATACGGAGTTCCGTTGAAGTAAAATTATTTGGATGAAAAATAGGTGTCAATACGTATAAAATTGTATCTCAAACCCAATTATTCTTTGAGCTTTTAAGCTTTTGTGGATCATTTGTAGCCAAAATTCAGATTTGATTAATTTTTATTATTCGGATAAATATCAAATTTGAAAATGTGTAAAATTTAAAACTTATCTTAAAGCTTTCGCTGAGCTTTTGTCGAAACAATTTGAGTTCCGTTGCAGATAAATTATTTGGATGGAAAGTTGGTTTCAATACGAATAAAAATAAATCCTATAATTTAAGCTTTCTTTCAGCATTAAAAGCATTGTAGAGCTTTCGTAGGAACGTTCAAAATTTAATTAAAATTATATTAATCTGATTAAAATTAGATTTGAAAATGTTAAAAATCTATTCAAAACTTAAAGCTTCTTTACAGACTTTTAAATTTATTCGGAGCTTTTATACAACAGTCATATAAATCCAATAAATTGGATTGCAAATTAGACAATTATTAAATTTGCAAATTAAGTTAGTCGTCCAAAAAGAGGGTGAGAGAGATAGCTGTAGGGATTGCAATACCGATTACCGGTTTACCGAATCAGAATGCATAATTTTATTACCGGTAATTATATTGATCATTACCGGTAAATTCGGTAAAAAAATATTATAAAAACCCAAGAAACTACACTCATCCATCCATTAAATAAAAGAACATTTTTTTGTCGTTTGATTTTACTTCGGGGAGTCGTTTTTAGGTAAATTTGGATCGAAAGTGTAATAAAAAAGTTGCCGGGCTGATTGTCACAAAAATAAGATCGCAACTAAGTGACAGAAGGATACACGATTTGTTTCGTGCGAGCACATTTTCGAAATGACGATAATTTAAAATTGAATTTAATTTCTATATAACATTTGTATATAAAATGAATTCATTTTATTTTTGATTTTTTGAATGTTGTTTTTTAAGTATTGTTTGTAGATTTCATGAGAGGAATAATAGTCTAAGAGCCAGTGACGTTTTTACCCATGTCATTTTATATCAAATGGTTCTGTTATTAATTGTTTGGAG
>JANTOP010027659.1:0-12174 GCA_027564815.1 Symmerus nobilis | reverse complement strand
AAACAGTACTTTGGGATTTAGACCCCATGTCCTGCCACAAAGTCTCCGACAAGTCCATAAAGACAGTCGTGCTTTGTCGGATATTTTCTTCAGGTGTTGGTTCCAGTTCAGTTTAGAATCAAGGATTAGGATTTGGTTTCCGTAGAGAACCTGATTTGTTCACCGTAGATGGTTGGCATTATCAGATAGCTATACCTAAAGTCATTTTAGATGTTGGTTTAACCCGACCTGACAAATAAAAAACAACAAATTTGGGAATAAATTACTTTATTTCGTTACATAATTTTCTTTTAACTAAATACATTTCTCCCAGCGAAGTTCAATAGCTTCGATACCCTGATTAAGGTTACAATCGACGAACTCCTCAAAACAGCTATCAACTGCGACCTCCACATCTTCATTGTTGGCAAATCTTTTGCCACCGAGCCATTTTTTCAGGTTCTGAAATAGAATAATAATCCGAGGGGATTAGGTTAGGTTAGGTTAGAGCAGGCTGTGCGCAGTATCACTACTGCTATTCCGCGTGAGGCCATAAGGTCCATTGCGATTCCATCAATATTCTGATCGATCTGACGGATCTGTTTAACCTAAGGATAGATGAATTGCGTTTTATGTTCAGTTCAGGCTAAAGCTGCCTAGAGATAACGCAACTGTCCATAGTTTTCCATGTAGCGTTGGCGAGATCAATAGCTAAGTCCTTCAGATTCTTAAGAACTAGCTGTAGTGCGATTTTAACAGTTAGGTCAGCTAGCTCTTTACTTAAGGTCGAGTCCAGTCTGGCGAGTTCATCTGCTTTCTCATTACCATCATGCCCACTGTGACCAGGGATCCAGCAGATGTTTACTTTCTTGGATTTAATATCATTAACAGCAAGCCGGCAGTCATTAATCAGTCTAGACCCTACTGTGTTTGAGGCCATGGACTTTCAGGTCTGAGGCCTTGGAGGCAGGAAGCTCGTTACTTTTCAGCAGCTCTGCCGATTTCTTTATAGCAAGGATTTCGGCCTGGAAAACGCTACAGCCATCCGGTAGTCTATAGGACTCTTGGATTTGCAGTGTTTCTGAGTAAACCCCCGCTCCAACACCGTCATTCGTTTTAGATCCATCCGTGAAGACAGGAATTCCGTTGTCTACCAAAGTAGAGTTCGAATCCCAAGATTTCATGAATGACATCCGAGGGGGTTAAATCTTGGGAATTTTAATTCATTGAATGAAATGAATGAAACCTTTTTCGTCAAATTCGGCCGTTTTTTTTTTTTATTTCATGACTCAAACGCAGCAATAAGTTTGGATAATACTCGCCGTTCATTGTTTATTTTTCTGAAGATAATCAATGAAGATTCGCACGCGCATTCCAAAAAAATGACGCCATGACCTTGCCTCCAGATGGAACTGTTTTCGCCGTCTTTGGGGCCGATCCTCCTTTTTCAGCCATGGTTTTGGCTGTTCCTTCATCTCGGGTGTGAAGTGATAGACCCATGTTTCATCCATGATTATGAATTGACCCAAAAACTCGGCAATATTGCTGTGAAACTTCACCAAACCCTCAATTGATACATCCTCAAGACCCTGTTTTTGTTCCAATGAGAATGATCGGCTCATCTCCAAGTTATCGGTCAAGATGCGATTTACATGCACTTTCTAAAATCCTCAACATGTCTACTAGCGCTCGCATGGTCATCCAATACCACTTTGTGGATTTTTTTTCGTACGGCCTCATTAAAACTGTCCCATCCAATATTTTATCAATGTAAATGAGAATGCAGACTTCCCCAGAATAAACTCTAGCTTCGCTTTAATATTACTTGGACTAAAACCTTTCAAATGAAAGTATTGTGTATATTAACATAACGATGACTAATTTCTTCCATTCTTAAAAATTCACTAAGCCATTCACCCTAGATGATTGTCGAATGAATACTAAACAAGGTAGCGTCGTTAAATTTCAAATTTAAGCCTTATAAGGCTAGTACTTTCTTCTGTCGTCATTTTATTCAAACAAAATCTGCCATCTATACGTCTGGTCGGATACTTTTGGGATCCAATTCTTTATGTTTAATTTCAGAAAAGAAGTAGTTTGGAGGGCTAGTTGGTTGGAGCTAGGTACCATCGATTAAGTATCATCTTTGTTTCTTGTTTATCCAGTACCTTAAATTACTGTTAATTAGGACTTTCTCAACTACACTAAACCCACTTAAAATTATCTCTTTCTTAATAGCGTCCAAGAAAAGGACTAAGACCAATATCATGAATTGCTTCGTACCTACAGTTTTCGAGAAAAGGTCTGGCATATCTTTTTTCACTAAGACGATGTTATAAGTGAAAGTCAACACAGTAGGTGGTGACATAAATCGTCTGAATGAAAGAACCTCTATTGGCTAAACATAAACCAGTTTACCATCCTAAACAGAAAATGTCTTTAAGACATCGTAAGGCTTAAAGCAATGTCAACTTAAATTCATACTTTTTACTAATTATACTAATCACTAGATTGCATAGAAATTGAAAATACCCCGATTACGAATTAATTGAATAATACGAAATTAAATTGATATGTCAAAAAATGTCACCTGTAATTAATGCAGTATGTACTGTATAGTGTATACATTACATTAACGAAAATGGACATCGACAGACACCCACACGGCTAGTTCATTACCATAATTTACGAAATGGATTATCATTTCAATATTTTATGAATTTATTGACATCTGTTTTTATAATAATTAGCAATAAAAGCGATAAAGATAATTAGCTAAGGAAAGGTTTAATTATAAAATGGATTAATTTATTAATCAAATTCATGATAATCAGAATTATTAACGGAGATAATTGAATATCATTTTCATTAAGAAATGGGACGATTCTCGGAAGGTTAACAGAATTTTCCAATCATTTTCTTTAGGAGGGGAAAAGGGAAAATGTAATGACGTAGAATTGTTCCTAAATAATTAGACGACAAATTAATTTCTCAAAATTTTATGAAATTAACCCCATGAATTTTGGTGGATGTTTATCTGAGACGTCGTTTTTAAATTGTAAATTTTCAGAAAAATATCGTCTAACGTGGAAATTTTTTTTAAAAATTCAGAAAGTTGCTTTGACAGTTAGGTAAAAATACAAAAATTAAATTTCAGAAAAGTTGAAATTTATCGAAGAAAAATCAAAAATTCGTAACGGCTCGCAACCGAGATATTTGAATATCGGACATCGCGACATTTAATCCAAAATTCCCGACCATTTTCTTCGGATCCAAAAAAATGTCATGACGCAGGAAGTTTATAAATTAGTTGGGGAAAAATACAAAAATATCAAAACTAAACTTTTCTGCAAAAACTTAAAAGCTCCCTAGCTTAAAAGCTATATTTTTTAAAACATTTTTTTTTCGTTTTAAAATATATTTTCTATTCGAATAACAATCCTTTAACGAAATTTCAAATTTTCCCAAGAAAAAGCTTAAAAAATCTCGAAAGCTCATTGAAAGCTTAAAATTAAAATGTAATTTTATATAATTTGGAATCCAATCTTTAATCGATTCACTAAATCTTGATAAAATATGAAATTTTCGCTAAAAGTTTTCTCAGCCTACTGCAAGCTCAAGGAAAGCTTTAACTTTCGAACTTAATTTTTTACATTTTAAAATCTATTTACTATCCAGATATCGATTCTTTCACGAAATGTCCTCTGTCTATAAATGGCGTACAAATAGATGAAGTAGAGAGTTTCCCATATCTCGGAAGCTATGGTGCAGATGTGCAAAATAGAATTAAAAAGGCTCGGCAAGCTTTTGGTATGCTGAATAACGTCTACTGGCGATCTTTACAGATATCAAGAAATTTGAAAATTAAGATATTTCAGATAAACTGCCTGTCTGTTGTACTATATGTTTTCGAAACTTGGAAAACGACAAATACCATCTTGTCTAGCCTTCTAGTATTCGTTAATTGATGTCTGAGATGAATTTGTGAGATATGTTACCCGTTAGTCGTCTCAAATGAAGATCTTATAAATATAACCGGCGTTAAAAAGCAAGATATCCAAGTTAAGAGACGGAAGTGGAATTCGATTCGCGACACTCTGCGACGACCGATGATAAACATAACCCGGCGCTCGATTGGAACCCGCAGGGCTGTAGAAGAGAAAGATCCAAAGACCAAAACAGAAGGAAAATCGTGGTGCGTGAATGCTTTGGCACAAAACCGATTAAGATGACGGTACCTTGCTGATGCCTTATGTTCTCAAGCGGGATGATAAGACGAGAGGAAAGGGGACGGGACTGATTAATGATATTGTCTGGAGTTTTCTGAACTCAATAGAAACCAATAGATCACGTTTATATAATCTATAAATCTGGTTCGAGGAAGTATATTGTTACTTCCTACTTTGTTTAAGGTTTTTAAAAGGCGATCGAAAATCATTATTTTGTTAAGATAATAATTCGTCGCTACCTGGGATCGAACCCATAACCTCCCTCTTCCAAAAGCTGCTACATTGCCATCTGGGCCAAGGTAGAGGTTCCTCTACCTTCGCCTTCAATCACGATTATGCAAAATTCTCAGTCAAACCTGGAGTCCACTAGGATAGGCATTTGGTTACATATTATTTCAATTATTTGGAAATGACATTCCATCTAAGGTGAGATGAGCCGAATGTTTGCAGATGATTGGCTATCTAATTGGCGTTCTGAGAAAAGCTTTAAATTAAAATACCTGCCTGTTAACTTCCATCGAATCAAAACGATGAAGTAATGGGGTGACAGCAGGCGGGGGAATTTGTTCGAACCCTTCTTCGGAAGATAGTATAGCGGTTGGTGAATAGGAATACTACTCTGTCTTCCAGGCGGATTTTTTAGACTTCATAGCCTTTAAATCTAGGTTGTTCCTTAAGGCCAATTTATGTCTTAATAAACTGAATTCAAACAACTTCTTAGAAATTTTATGGGTACCTGGACACAATGGGGGCCAACTTTCTGTCCGGGGGGGCCAACAATTCATTTATTGGACTAGAGAGTGCATGTGGAATCAACACAACAAAGCTCAATTTATCTTTAAAACTTGCTTCACAATATGAACACTTTTGAAGATGAGTTACTTTGAGAACGTCTAAAGAAAATTTTTCTACCTCGTCTGAGTAAGGCAACTTCAGACTTCCTCCTTTGTCTTGATAGACACGGAATTTACATGGCAATTGGCACGATTACAGGTCATAATCTTTTGAATAGCGAACTATTCAAAATGAAACTGCCAGATTCTGCAATATGCAGAGGCTGCGGTCTTCATATGTGAACGTCCTAATTTTTGCAATATAAGATATAGAGTTGGTTCATTAACTGTCAGGAAGCACGCGAACTTATGGTTACGATAATTCTGTCAATTTTAGCTTGGATGAAAACTAACCCGAAGAGCGATCGTATAAAATGACGAATGGGCAAGTACAATGAACCATAGTGTCTAGGTTACTACCATGGTTTAACGCCAATCCCTAAATCATAAAACTTAAACTAATCTGATCACTGTTGGTTAGACTATATAGTGGAATTTTGGTAAATTCTTTACTCATTATTAAGCCCAGACTATCGACTAAAATTTCCCTCGTACCCACTATCTTCGGGAATCAACCAGATGTGTACTTTTCTGAACTATATATCCTTGACAGCCAATCGCTAATCGTTAACAAGATTGGACCCCACTGTATTTGATGCAATGGCCTAGATCCCGCCAATCGATCTACATAAAGTTTAACCCTGGAGTCAGGTCATTCTATATATTGCAAGAAACCGGTAGTTAAAGGAGCTTTTGAATCTGCAATGTCTCCGAGTAAACCCCCGCTCCTACGCTCCTATTACCACTACTGTAAGTTTAACCGTACCGTACCGTAGGTTTAACATCGGAACTTACTTATCGGCAAACCAACCAGACAACTTTTTACAAAGCTTAGCAAGCGTAGAGGGTCCACCTCCCCGATGTCGCCTAGTTCTCCATAGAACCTACCCCCCATGGTTAAGAGCCGACGCCTCTGGAGTGCCGGACATTCGCAAAGGAGATGCTTCACGCTTTCTGGTTCCCCCTCATCTCTGCAGCTACGGCAGAAATCATACACCGCATCTGTTAGCCATGACGCCAATGATACAGTGACCGGTAACGATGCCGACCAATAGTCTGATCGCTTTTCTATTTAGCTTCAGAATGAAGGAGGTGTTTCTTTAGGGCCACAGCTGCCTAGAAGTCACACAACTGTCCATGGTTTTCCATGCTGTGTTGGCGAGGTTAACGGCTATGTCCATCAGGTTCTTAGTAATTAGTCGCAGAGGAGTTTTGACGGATAGGTCAGCTAGATCTATGCTCATTTAGCATTTACTAAGCACAGAACGAAATACTGACTCTTTGAACCCTTGAACAGAATACTTCGAAAACGTCGAGAACGTCTGCTCTTAGTTTTCGGTAGACTTGGGACTTTTAATCCTGCAAGTTACATTGTCTTTATCTACTGATCATAACATTATTTCCATTAACAGCCTGCTAGGCTTTTTCTGTGCTTTTCTGCTCAATAGCTGTACGGCATGATCTCAATAAATTCTTTCGCTCAGATGGACATAGTATCAGAGGCGAGGTAATTTATTTATGGAACAACCAATCAATCCAATTTAACCCCTTGATTTAGCCCATAGTTTTACTTGTTATCGGAAGAGGAATGTGAGGTAGCGTAAGATGTTGAAGTCCCAAATGGTTAAGGAGGCGTTTTGAACCCGTTATGCTAGCGAAATATTTTTAGATTCAAGGTATTTATGGAATAAACTACGTCTTAGGCTGCCATTTTAATTTAAAATTTGTATTTGTAGATTTATCGGACCATGATGAGCGCCTCAACCTAAACGGCTTCTATAGTAAAGTAAAGCAGTAATAGATCAAAAGGTTCCTTTGGTTTTAAAAATTATTCTAAAGCCCGAAGACGAACCCAAGCTTTAACGTCTTTTAAATTTTTAATAAAATTAGGAAGTAGGTTCACCGGGCTTTTTTCCTGCTCGCTTTTTCAAGAGAACATCGTAGTAGGGGTTCTAGAAAATATCCTTAATCTTGGGCTGTTAAACAAGGTCCGATAAGTGAGGCCAGATAATTTTCAAACCGGTTCTCAGATTATTTTGGAATTTTAGGAGAAAATTCAGAGCGTTCTCTGACTTGTTAGAAAGGAAGACTTAATCAGAGCCTTATACTTTGTCCTCTGAAAATGGAGATACTTTTCAGTTTATCTCTTCTATTAATGGAGTAGATAGGAGAAATTCCTAATCGAATCGAGACCTTATATGGAATCCTGTCTCTGAATTGTTAGGATTAAAAATCCACTGTACTCTCAAGTGTCTTATAGCGTTGCTTTGGTAAAATGTAAGGAGAAGTAGGAAAAATGGAGGTAAAATAATGAAAAAATCGGTAGAAAATCGTAAAACCGTTGGGGAAATTTTAAAAAGAGTCGGGAGAAATTTGATAAAATACCGAAAATAATTTAAAACAGTCAGGAGCTTTGGGAAGTCAGAGAATATTCAAGGAAATCGAGGAAATTTTTCTTCCGAATTTTTCACGAATTTTTCTGACCACGTTACCTCAATATTTCGTCCTTTTCGGGCTAAACTATACTTTCATGATTTTTTTTTTTAACTTTTCCATTGCTTGTCCTGACTTCTAATATTTTTTTCCCATTTTTACCAACTTCCATCCACTATTTCCTAACTGTTTTCGGCTTACCGAATTTTCCCTGCCATTTCCTGATTTTTTCTAATTCTGCCCGATTTTTCCCCGACTTTCATCACCTTTTCATGCCATCTACTCATTTTTATCGGACTTTTGGAATTTTTACCAAATTTTCCGAAGCTTTTTCTGACCAAGAAATAGAAATCACATATTTGTGACAAAGGACATTCTACGATTTGGGATTTCATTCCCATCTGAGTCTCATTTCACATACATCACATATATGTGAGATTAGAGGGTCTCATTAAAAGAATCGTTCAAGTTCATTTCCCATCCTACTATTCCGATCCGATCAAGTCAAACATTACTTTTATAAGTAACCTCAAAGCTCCTAATGAGCTTTACTAACACTGTTTCCTTCATACCGATTATTCGGGAGTTCAATATCCAATTTTACCACCTAATTAAATAATCGGGGATTTTTGTTGTTCCCCCGATTTTTTAATCGCCATGGAAATTAAAAAAAAAATCATTTGTTTTGCTTTAAATTTAAATTGACACCCTCGTAAGTTTATTCCGTCGGAATACATATCTATCTACACACCGTAACGCTCGTAACGATTTTTTTCTCTGTTTGTAAGTAATATCTTTTCCACGCATATTACCTACCCACTTACTTGAGCTTTTATCTGGCGTTTCAATGAATTGGGCCTGCTTTCCCATTATTGCAGCTATAGAAAAATCGGTGGCCCCCTTAATTGTAGCCTCATTACACTGAGTTTCGGGTAACATATTTTTCTTATATTTAATTAATAAGAAATGAATTTCTTTCTTTCTTTACTTTTTTTTTGTAATTATTTATTTATTTTTTAAAAAAATTCCACCACACTTAAAATTCCATCACAATTTTTATTTTTCTTTTCGTACAATTAATTTCTTAATTCTCCCCGATAATCCTTTTCAATAAATTGGAAACAAATAAATCAATAAACAGAAATGCCGACATGCCGACAAATGTTTCCTTATAAAATTTCGATTTTTTTTATCAAATAGATTTCGGTAGTTTTTTTCAAAAAAAATATTGTTTCCCGGTCAAAGAAACGGTCGAAACGCAAATGTAACTTAACAAACCCGTACGACGTTACAACCCACACAATACTAAATTTGAAATTGAGTTAAGGTATAGGAGAAAGGCCCCCAATATACTGAATTGTGCATTCAAATATTACCAAATAATGGGAAATATTATTCTATACAAAGAAACGATGAGGAAATTAAATTCAATCAAGTTTCAAGTGGTTAGTCGGAGGAAAAACCACAAGTAATTTGTAAGTTGAAAGCTCCGCCCAGTTAAATTATATAAAATGGGTTTTTTTTGTTGTCTCTCCCGTGAATAAAATAATACGTTATGTGTGTATCCACCGCAATAAATGCATAAATTTATATATTAGGCAACGGAAGGTTTAACTTAAAAGGAGGTACTTAATGTGGAGAGGTGCAATGTCATAATAATACCTACCGTTCGTTTTTTTTCCATCAATAATTATTATGAATATAATATAAATATAATACAAATTACAAACTGACAGACATTTTTCCTAATAATTAATATCATGAATTATGTGTTGTTTGGCATAATCTTAACCAATTGTGACGTCACAGCCGCTGGTATCCTGTTTAGAGCGTTATTGGGAACCCATGCACATTTCTTGTGGTGATATGTGTTTTTATAGAAATGAAAATGGGTTATGTATTTTCGTTTGTAATAAATGTACTCCTACCAAACAGAGAGTCGATGATTGGTTCGAATGGATGAGATATACGAGGCTTGCCGTTCTTTATTTTCATTTTTTTATTTTTATTTTATTTATTTTCATTTTAGATTTTTAGGTGCAATAGAATAAATAGCCCAGCTATTTATTTTAAGTTATTGATTGGACAGAAATAAATGGGATGATATTTATAACGAATTTTTAGGATGTGGTAGTGACATCTATCGCATGTAGCCTCTCCCGGCATCGGGGTTTTTTATGCATATAGAAAGTAACATAGAAATTAATTTTCTGGCAGTTAATCAACTGTACGCATTTGTATGAATATGTATCCATATACGCGATACATATATATACATATGTGTTATATACAAAATGTCAGTTGATTTCAAGAAAAGCGGTATAATATTTTTTGGTTGATGATTTGTATACTTGAACCTAATTAATTCACTTAGCAGAAAATGATATTATACGAATTTTGTTTTATATATTAACTTTTTAGCTGTTTGATGTTTCAAAATTGTGTTGTAAATTAGTTGCAACTCAACACATACTCATCACAATAGTTGTTAGGAGAGGTGGCATAATGGCTATAATGTGCCATGAGGCTATAAATATACCTACCCGCCAGTTATTTGGAAAATAATGATGCAAATTTACTATTTCTAAATTTTCTACCGAAACTGAATGATGAAAATTGTTAGATTAAATTTAACATTTGACAATTTTATAAATTTGATTCGCTACGGTTACGTAACATTTATAAAATGGCAAATTTTGTAGATCGTAAAAAAGATACTTAAAATTATATTTTAAATTAAAGAAAAAATAAAGCTGTCACGGAGTAACGGTCACAAGAATGTTTACATCTTAAAATTCGGACAGATTTATATTTTAATTTGACAAATTTTGACAAAAAAATAAACTTTTTTAAATAAAAATAAATAAAATAAAAAATTGTTGGTTTAAATTATGCAATTTCTTTGATTTCAAAAACCCCTGGTTTTTCCCTACAAATAATCAAAATCTGCAAGGGATCATAAATCTCAAAATTAGATTTGGTCTGCACACGTTTTTCTTTGCACAACTTCGAATCATGTTTCCTCAGGGGGTCACTTCCTCAGTCGTTCTCCATACAAAAAACCTGATTTTTATGTACCTTTTTCTAGAAAACTACTGGGCCGATTTCTCTGAAATTTTGTACACATGTTCTTACCTCCGAAGTGAACCTTTTAAAAATTTATCAGAGGAAATTAAAAAATATTAATTGGAATCTGAATTATGACACGAAAAAGAAAATTAAAATTTTTACTATAGTTTCTTACATTTTTAAAAAACCCACCGCTCAAGTTATGGAAATTTCCTCTGCTTAAAAGGTTTACTTTGGATGTAAGAAAATCAGGTATTTTGTATGGAAAATGGTTGAGGAAGGGACCCCCTTAAATAGCTTAATTCAAATAAGTAACCGATAAGTGTGAAGAGTTCGATTTCAAATATTCACCAAAATTAATGGATTGATTTTAGACGAAAATTTCTAATATAAGATTTGTTTCTTATTTATTTGGCAACAAATCTGCATCATTAGATTTTCCAAGTTCCAAAGGAAATGTTTGGAAAATTCTATTTTTCGTTAGAATGGTCGCGAATATAAATGATAAGTTTTTAAAGTTATTTCTAAAATATAACTTTATTAGATAACCCTTTAAGGCTTTATATCTCGTTACCTCTATTAAATCATCCCTTAAATGGGCTGTAAGTAAGATTTAATAATTTAAAATTTTTCGGGAAATTATAACCAATTTTCCGGTAAAGTGGCCGTTTAAATAACCACGTCCAACGTGAACCCCTACCAAAATTAGGGTGTCGATTATTTTTTAATTTTGATAATTTAATTAATTTATCCAGTGATTAGAAAACAATACTGCGTTATTAGATTTTCCAAATCCGGAAGAAAATCCGTGGACAATTCCGTTTGTAATGTTAAGAAAATTACAAGGGAAATCAGTGGCGTGCAGTCTAATGCGCAGAAGGCGCAGAGCACACCTTCTCGATTTAAAATTTGTATATAGTTCGATCATTCAGATCATCCTTTAAATTATTCTACTTTGAAATTTATAAAATAATCCAGAATTTTCTGGCTTGTCCTAGCATTCCCGAATTTTCTCTTAAATTGCCGACTTCTTCCAGACTTTTCACCGAATTTTAATCGGCTTTCCCATATTTTTTCCAACTTTTTTAACTATCATTCAAAATTTAACAATTTATTTGACATTTCCGGAATATTTGCCGCACTTAATAGAATTCTCTGAATATCGTCCTACTGAATTAATTCCTATACTGTCTTAACAAGTTCTACGCCTGCGTCCCGATATTGGTGGATTTGTCTAAATTTTCGCACGATTTTATAAACTTTATCTATACTTTTCTGCTTTATCCCGATTTTTATCGACTTCCTAGGACTTTGGTAATATTACAAGCATTTTTCTTAAATTCATCCAGCTTTGCCCGCAAATTTCTGAACATTATAATTTAAGGAAATTATCAAATTCATTTGGCTGAAGACTATAGAATTACTTGCTAGTCACGGCAATCCTGAAATTTGAAAAATCAAGATGGATTCAGATATATACATTAAAAAAGCCATTTAACCCTAATAGCACAATCACATGTGAAAGATATCTAATCGACATCTCAAAACTGTATTCATAACATCTAGAAAAC
>JANTOP010027648.1:0-12177 GCA_027564815.1 Symmerus nobilis | reverse complement strand
CGGACTACTAATTTGTCGCCCAATTTTTCATATGCAGTGTATGCACTCACTCCAGTGCATATTTTCCGTATATAATACCCGTCCCATTCTGGTTTTACTTTCTAGCATCAAAACTAGCCGAAAAGAAAGCCAATATCATAATATCATTACAATTGGAACCTGATGGCTGAAACGCGAATCGTATTCTCAAATAATGTGAAAAAAATCTATTTTTGTTGCACTGAATTGCTATTTGCTGCACAAAAAAACATTTGAAACGTCAAAATTACAATAATGGTCACAATTGTTTATCCATTTTTATCCTATAATCCCTTACCACTGGACTCCTTAACCGTTTTTCGCACACTTCAAATTTTAAGACTGCCGTCGTCTATATTTTTAGTCAAAGATTTTTTATTGGTCACAACTATCTTGAAGAAAAGTATAAAAATGTAATCATATTTCATTTTGTTCATCACAAGTGCTAAGTTCTCCACGCCGTACGGCTAACCGAATCGACGACGGGTGTCCTAAAATTTAAAGGGCGCGAAATTAGCTGAAAAAATTCTAGGGGGTCTTCTTACCACTACTGTCATGTAGAGGTGTTTTCTTTGCTTACATGCTTCGTTCAGTCATATCAAATGGAACCAACTTTTAACTTTTTAGCTGCCCGAAATGTCAGTTTTTTGGCTATACAGGAAGTGAGAAATTCATGATGAGTAAATGTAATTCAGAGACAGGGACGTCATTTGTGTTCAACTGATGTTTGCGGAAATGTCAGGGCAATATCAATTAATTAGCCATTAAAATCATGTGGAAGACCATTCATGTTAAAAAAAACAACCTAATGATGAATTCGAACGTTCCAAAATATCTTCTGAAATTAGATGAGTCATTTAGTCTGAGTCGGGTCGGAAGTCTGTTATAAATTAATCTACGTCTGTGAAATACGTCATTGTTGTCTGAATGGGTTGAGAAGATGCAGAAAGTGTGCCGAAGAGAACATAATTCCGGTTAAAATTTTCTTGGCCGAATATTATAACAATTGTTATTTAAATTCATTGTTGTAATGTGCTATTTTGCGATAAGCTACTTAGTAACTAACCTTAGTTACATACGACCACTACGGGGAATATCAAGAACATGTGACGGGAACAACAACTAGGTAGAAGGTTGATAAAACTAGGTAAAGAGCGGAGAACTCACAATAAGTCAATAAAAGTTTAAAAAAAATCATTTCAGAAAGCAATAATAAAACAGGGCTAGATACATCGCTGGAAAGTAGGGAGCATACTGAAAAAGTTGATAAAGGTTGAATAAGTTAGGATAATATAAGTAAGCCATCGAATAACCTTACATGACATTTACCGATTTCTTATTCATATTTTCTGATTTTTACCGAATTTTTTCCATCTTTTCCAAATTGTTTCAAGTCCCAAATCTTATTTCCATAATTTATTCCTTAATCCCGTAATTTGCATTACAATTTTTCTGAACTTGTTCGGAATTTACCTGACAGATGACTTCATCGATGAATTGGTGCTATCGTGTTCTATTCTTCGGGTTTGTGCAATTTTACTACCTTGGCTCTGCTACAATCAGTAGCCGCATTCAGTAAGTGATTGTCTTATACGATTATCTTAATGTCGCTTTAATGCCTGCTCTAAACTCAAATATTACGACTTAGTTTACGACGTGAAATTTTAATTTCCATATGCTTAATTTTTTTATACCCTGTACATCTCAACTACAATAATTATTTGCACATTTAATGAAAAAAAAATACATTACAGGGGTCCGTGATTTCCATAAGGTATAAAACGAATATAAATTTAATATGTTTTGTTGTATGAATTCAAATTTACAATTATAATATGTCCGGGCTACTGGAAAGTTATACATTTTCATAGCTTTTGTCAAATAGCAATGACAATGATCGAATCCTATAATTTGCTTGATATCGAATGTGAAAATGTATTGAAACGTGCATTGTACCAGAAACCCCAGTATATAGGAGTGTGGCGAAAGCATTTACATTTATTGTTAAATAATTTCTATGATAAATTACATCAGATTATGACCAACAACTTATAAACCCGTCAATTAGATTTATCGTTCGTTTGTTCGTTATGTAAAAATATTTTTTTTCATAAAGGAATGCCGAAAGCCTTATGATAATGATAGTTCGTCAATGAGCCTTCGGTTTTCTGGAAAATGTTTAAAAAAAAAATATTAGGTGAAGCTTCTTTCCGATGAATATAGGTGAAGCACTTTAGTGCTAGTATAATCACTGAGAAATAATGTAACACTTCCACTTTTCACCCTCCACTAATCAAAGGGGTAGCTACTTTTGAAATTCATGGTACATCCTGGTTGAATCATCATTTGAAATTTATTTGAAATTCCTGGTACATAATTTCTTCAAATAATTATCTTCTCGCCCCTAATATCTTCTCTAGGGGGGAATGACTACACAACTTAAAATCTGCATGCAATATCCTATTTGGGTCAAATTGAGTATAATATTCGGTACTTAAGTGAATGCAATACATGGGCTTTCCTTAAGAAATAATGAAAAAAATGCAATCAAATATCAGCGCTGTAGATCCAAGGACGACAAGTCGGATATAATTCTGCAACGATAACTATAAAATAGAAAAAAATGCAATGGTTTCTGATGTATCTAATTAAACGGATTGCCCTACTAAAGTTGAAAGTAGCAATTATAAATAAGGCTATTATTGAAAATAAAACATAAACCATAAATATCACTATGAAGGTCGAATATTAAGTCGAATTTAAGATATAAGAAATTTATTCCAATAGATTTTCTTGTAAAACAAAATCATGTAACAAAGGGAATTCTGCTGTTTCGTACAAGTGGCATTAGTGAATATCCGAGTGTTTAATTTTAACATTAATTTTAATAACAATATTTATATAATATTGTCTCGACACTAATATATCAAATTAGTATATAGCTGGAGATAAATATACTTTAATGCGTTGATTCTTACGATGCGCTTAATTCTGTAATGAGGAGCAAGTTATAAAGGGCTCAGCTTGTCATATACAATATATTGTATATAATATGTATATTAAATGCAAATTATAAATAAACAATTTAAGGTAGTAGTCTGGTAAATTTCACGTTTTTTACGTCTTTTTCAGAAATTTTTTTTATGGAAAAATAAAATTCAATGGTTTTGTTTTTTAGTATGTTATAATTAACATCTAAAAGGACATAAAAACAATTTTTTTACTTCATTTTACAACGCTTTATTATTATAATTATTGGTCAAAGTAGACGCCTCAAAAACAAAGGTACGTGGCTTGCCCGGGTGATTTCGTCTCTTGAGGACATCTGAAATAAAAAAATCGAATTGAACAAAACAATAGCTTACGACTCAGGCTTATGATCAGACCCAATTGGGATACAATTAGGAGGGCGAAAAAACAGGCCGTTTTTCAGCTATTTTTGGGGTCACACTTTTATCAGAGAATAACAAAATTGTGCACTTCGAGAAAAAAGTGATTTTTTTCAGGGACAAATCGGCCTGTAAAATGGAAAGTTAGGGATGGAAAAAAGATCCTAGTCCAGGCGAGAACCTCTGATGTGTAGAATAACGTGTAAAAATTTCAAACGAATCGGTGGGATAGAAAACGTTTTTCACCCGGGCAGACTGAAAAAACGTTGATTCGAGAAAAACGTGTTTAAAATTTCTAAGAACAGAATTTTTTAAAAGAAACTCATCCTTGCATTAATCGTCTATGCCTAGGGCATATAATATCCCTTCAAGTAACTCAGCAACTCAGCAACTTTTAAGTAAGAAACAAAAAATTAATTATTGCAACCCAACTTACCAGACTACTACCTTAATGTTCATATTAATTATAAATTTTTTGGGGTATACACATAAGTAAAATACTCCCATTGTCGGAATTCGAAATTATGAACGTGTCAACATATCGCGGGAAAATTAGAAAATAAATCAACTTTAGCGCTGAAATATAACGAAACGTAGCGCTGTATCAGCAGTGAAATTCTATAAGGCGAACGCCAACGATTTTGACTGTCGAACGACAAAAACGTATGCTACTAGAATATGGTTTTTGTCGTTCGACAGTCGAATTCGTTGGCGTTCACCTTATAGAATTTCACCACAGGTCTATTCAGGTCCAAAACTTAAGCATGAAACAATAAAAAAGAGAAGAAACATGAGTGTAAATCAAAATTAAGTAAAATCACGTACAGTTACTCATAAAATTGTTGGGCCAGCTAATAAATGAAAGCTTTATTATTCTTAATGGAACGAAAAGTAAGAAAACTACTCTTTTTACCAAAGACAACTGAATATTTATTTAGCCATTTTTATCGATTTTTCAGCATTTATTTCGATAACGAAAAGTGAAAACACACCAATCAAAGTATTTGCTTTCGGAAACTATGACTTTTTCCCAATTTTCTGGTTGAACGCCATGACGATAGAACTCTCTGTCCTTTGATGCAATCTATTCAGAAACCCATATTTCGACTTCTCCGACGACCATAATAATTTTTCTGATCGACTTGGCAATTTGCCTCTAAACTGCGGTCGATATCTCGAATGCTCGAGACGACAATTTATTTCCAATTAACAATTTGAATGTTTGTCACTATGCGTATTGTGATTGGCCAACTTCGGGCCAATTTCGAAACCAGTTCATAACCATTTTTCATAGAAACCTTGTCCAATTGTATTTTTCTATTCCTATTTGAGTGACATTGACTGTATTATTCCTAATCTTATTTGAGGTGGAGATTTCAAGATGATAATGAAAGTTTATTTTAAATTACTTTGCAGTGACGAATGTCAATCGGTTGCTGTTCGAATAGAATCTGAAAATGTTGAATAGAAAGAATAAAAATAATAAATTGATAATGTTGCGAAATTACAATAAAATGATAATAATAAGTTGATTCATCCGAAATTCTACCTAACTTATCAATTTGACTTGAATTTCAAAATAATTATCACTCTATAATTGATAATTTATTCAACAAATGGCATCTATATGGTAGACAATTTCATTAGAAACTCCATTTCTATTCTTAACTATATATAATATTAGATGTCATTTCCCATTCTTAGAGTAATCGTTTTAGGTCCTGAGACATAAAATCTGAATGTGTTTATCTTATCTACCTCTACATGATAAGAATCTATATCTATCGACTAAAGGGATAAATCGCAGATAAGGTTTTCGATAAATATATGGTATATTTTATGTGTATTTTATATAACAAATAATTGTTTGTGCGGTTTTTGCCATTCTCTTTTTGTTTTACACTTTTTAAAGCCTTTAAATATCGGGATGATTATAGAATATGATGTTAGAAGCTTTTTAAAGCTAAATATTGAAGACCATTTCCTACTAATGTCGAACTCATGCCACTGCTACTGGTTAAAAAGTATAGGAAATTGTACTAAAATCAATTTATTGTCCAATACTTTTTTCGTCGCCATTTAATTAAAAATTTAATTTTATTACAACCTTTACGTCAATATTCGAGGCCGCGAGATTAAGATTGTGCAATAAAATTTCCTTTCATACAATTTTATCCATCTTGTTGCAAAAATGTCGCGGGTACATGGCGACATTTCGCGAATGACATTACAATTTGCTGGTTATAAATCAATCAAAAACGCCTATGAATTATAAAATAGAAACCAAAAACTATGTGTACTCGCATTGCACTCACCTTTTGTAGGCGATACACTCACTAAAATTAGACTACTTAAAACTCACGATAGAATTTTTTTAGCAGAATTTCAACTCTATGCTCGGGAAATATATAATTAATGCGCCTACTCAAGTAGATATCGAATCAATAGTGAGCTCACCAAAATAAATCCTTGTCAATTTTGACTTCGGTAGTACTATTTCAATATGGCCGACACAGCGACTGTCCCAAAACCGGTCGTCCTACAACCGGCTACACTCCCCTATATATTGTCATGTTTTCGGAGTAGAAAGCGGCCGAAAAGATCCCCAAAACTTCTTGTGAATAAATTACGAATGGAATGTGAATCAAAGTTCAATAAATCGCTTCATTGTTTATTCAGGATATACTTGATTGTTTACTTATTGTTTAGGATACGGTCGCCGTGAAGTTGTGGAATTTCTTTTAACTAAGGGTGCATCTATACAAGCATGTGATGAAGGTGGCTTACATCCATTACACAATGCCTGCTCTTTTGGACATGCCGATGTTGTTCGAATACTATTGGAAGCAGGAGCTAGTCCAAATACAACGGATAATTGGAATTACACACCGTTACATGAGGCAGCGAGCAAAGGAAAAGTTGATGTTTGTTTGGCGTTGCTGCAGCATGGTGCCAATTCGAATATAAGAAATTCTGAAAATAAAACTCCACTCGATTTGGCGGATGATACAACACGACCAGCATTGACCGGTGAATATCGGAAAGATGAATTGTTGGAGGCAGCGCGATCGGGCGCTGAGGATCGTTTATTAGCATTATTAACACCCTTAAATGTTAATTGTCATGCGAGCGATGGTAGACGATCAACTCCATTACATTTAGCTGCCGGTTATAATCGTATCCGTATTGTACAAATTCTATTACAACACGGTGCCGATGTTCATGCCAAGGACAAAGGGGGCTTGGTCCCTTTACATAATGCTTGTTCCTATGGACACTTCGAAGTGACCGAATTACTTATAAAACATAATGCTAATGTTAATGCCAATGATTTATGGGCATTTACGCCGTTGCATGAGGCTGCCTCCAAGAGTCGTACTGAAGTGTGTAGTTTGTTGCTCAGCGAAGGTGCAGATCCAACGTTATTAAATTGTCATAATAAATCGGCTATAGATTCAGCACCTACACGAGAATTACAAGAAAGGATCGCATGTAAGTTGATATATTTTTTTTAGTAAATTGGATTATTTCCAATTTTTCATAAAAATGTGAGTTTTTATCGAATAAAGCATAACGCTACTTAATTACTAAAATCACTATTTAAGACATACAGTATTAGTATTTAGAGACTTAGCACCTGTTTACAAGGTCACATATGAAATCAATATGAAATCTTTTTATATTTCAAATCATCTTCATTTCCTTTTTAAAATTAGATGAATACAAGGGACATAGTGTCCTTGATGCAAGTCGTCTAGCCGATATACCACGTTTAAAGAAAAATCTCACGTCGGAAACGGTCAACTTTGTTCATCCGTACACAGGGGACACACCACTGCATATAGTAGCTCAGTGTGTTTATCCGAAACGCAAACAAGCACTAGAAATACTTATACGAAAAGGAGCACTATTAAATGAAAAGAATAAAAGTTTCCTAACCCCACTACATATTGCTTGTGATAATTCTCATTATGATATAATGGATATTCTACTTAAAAATGGTTCTCGAGTCAATGCACTGGATGGTCTTGGACAAACATCATTGCATCGTTGTGCCAGAGATGATAATGTTCAAGCGTGTCGTATACTACTTTCCTATTCAGTTGATGCGACGATAATTTCATTACCAGGATATACAGCTGTACAATTGGCATCAGAAAATGTACAAAAACTTTTAAAAGATCCACCAGACACCGTAGATTTAGAGATTCAATTATTAGAAGCAGCAAAAACTGGCGATTTGGATACAGTCCAACGAATCATATTTAGTCATCCGAATACGGTAAATTGTCGCGATTTAGATGGTAGACATTCAACGCCATTACATTTTGCTGCCGGTTATAATCGAGTTCCTGTCGTAGAATTTTTACTAGAGCACGGTGCAGAAGTGTATGCAGCCGATAAAGGTGGATTGGTACCGTTACACAATGCCTGTTCCTACGGACATTATGAGGTGACCGAATTGCTTGTAAAGCACGGAGCCAATGTTAATGTGGCTGATCTCTGGAAATTTACTCCATTACATGAAGCAGCGGCGAAGGGAAAGTATGATATTGTTAAGTTGTTATTAAAACATGGGGCGGATCCATCGAAAAAAAATCGAGATGGCGCTACGCCCTTAGATTTAGTTCGAGAAGCCGATCAAGATGTTGGGGATCTATTAAGGGGTAATTCCGCATTTTTGGATGCTGCCAAGAAAGGAAATTTGAGTAGAGTTCAAAGGCTGCTGACAACTGAGAATATCAATTGCCGTGATGCACAAGGACGAAATTCAACACCACTGCATTTAGCTGCCGGTTATAATAATTTTGAAGTGGCGGAATATTTATTAGAGAACAGTGCTGACGTTAATGCTCAAGATAAAGGTGGCTTGATACCGTTACATAATGCATCGTCATACGGTCATTTAGATATTGCCGCCTTGCTCATTAAACACAATACAGTTGTTAATGCTACTGATAAATGGGGATTCACTCCATTACACGAAGCCGCACAAAAAGGGCGAACCCAGCTGTGTGCGTTACTATTAGCTCATGGAGCAGATCCATATATGAAAAATCAGGAAGGCCAAACTCCAATTGAATTATCCGTTGCCGAAGATGTAAAATGTTTATTACAGGACGCGATGACCGCTTCGCTTACAAATCCACAAGCAGCATCATCATCAACTCAACCGGTTATAGTGCCTCCAGTTGCAGTAACTCCAATTACCGAAACGGTAACGTTGCCGACTGGTGCAACCATGACATTATCTCTACCCGTTCCGCATACACCGAATCGTTCAAGTCTAAGTCCAGCCCAGGGTGCCGAATCACATACTGATGGTGTTGCTGATGAATTACCCGAATCCGATAATGTAAATAGTGTTTCTACGATGTTATCTAGGTAAATATAGGTTTTGTTGCCTTTGTACGCATTTTGTGTGTACTTAAATTCATTTTTTTTAATTTTAGCCTACAATTAGAACATTTGATTGATTTATTTGATAATGAACAAATCACATTAGAAATTTTAACGGAAATGGGACACGAAGATTTAAAACAAATTGGAGTTACCGCTTATGGTTTTCGTCATAAAATTCTTAAGGGTATCGCACAATTACGATCAACAACAGGTTTGTATTGAAAGACAAATAATCTCAAATAGTCTCAACTCAAGCGTAGTCAATTATCTATCCATAATCCACTATATATTAAACTAGCTAAAGATTAGAAAGACACATTAAATCCGATAATATATGGTAAGTAGACAACCTCCGTTAGCTCAATGGGAAAAACATTTGATTCGAAACCGGTCTTGGCAATACGAAATAATTATCTAATTATTATCAAATATACGTTTGTGAACACCAGACTATTAGACTTTGAGGCCGATATTATAGCTTGACTAACTACTCAGCCCCATAAACTCAAAAATAAATAAATTTAAGAATAACAGTCAGGAAAAGATTAGTACCAATAAAAGATGATTATTCTAAAGTAGAATGTGAAGAGCCGATCTTGTTTAAGAGGGGCGATACATGTAACCGCCTGAATTTTTACCGTTTTTCAGAGGCTTATTTAAAAGGGGAGGAATAAATGAATCGTTTTTAAATTCAGTATGTTTATTCATTTAAAATACAAGAATCACATTTTTTTCTTTTTTTTCAAAATGGCCGCCCTAGTAACTAATCTCCTGAGACTCTCGCGGCGAATGGCATCAATCGTCGGGATTTTTAGCTTCTGTTACAGCGTTTTTGAGGTTCAACTAGAAGCTAATAATATAGAGAAGACGTGTGCCAAATTTCATAAGAATCGGTTGAGAACTTTTTGAGTGGTCTTGCCCGCCAATTTAAAAAAAAAATGTTTTTAGGAAAAACGCGTTTAAAGTTTTGACACACAGAACCTCTATGATAACAGCGACTTACCAACTAGTCAGCGATTCTAGGGCCATACAGAAGTCCTTCGGTGCGTTCGTAGTACTCGTTTTTCTTCTTAAATAAGCCTCTGAAAAACGGTATTAAATACAGGCGGTTATATGTATCAGCCCCCCTTAAATAAATTTGTATTTCCACATAGACCGTTTTGTTAAGTATATAAAAGTTCACTGTAAATGTTCTCGTGAAACACACAAGGCGAGATTTTCGACTATTTTCAAAGTAGAAAGCGGTTCTACTTAGGACTGTTGCAAGTTCGATGCAAATGCCAAAGCAGGTTTATGAATTAATTTCACTGCAATGGATTGTTAATAAAAATATATACATCTTAATAACTAAAAAACAATTAAATTATTAATTAATTTTAAGGGGGTAATTGCGGAGACCGTTTTGAAATTCAATGTACTTTTTCCCGGGAACCATTTAACCGATTTACAGAAAATTTCTTCCACATATTCTGCCCTTCAATGCAAATACCATGTAAACGATTTTTTGATAAGTTATTAAAAAATATGAAAAAAAAAAATGGTTTTTACATTGCTACCACGGTATTAATTCTTACAGACAGATCAAGTATGTAAATAAAAAGGGAATAGTTACATTTTTTTGCATTGCATATTTTGATTACAATTAATTGTCAAGTTTAAAATTGCTAAACGGAAAATCAAATCATTTTTTTAATGAATCATGCACGGTTTTTGCATTCATAATGCAAGGTGTTTGTTAAACTTACATGGTTTTGGTAAACAAATAAGTTTCTCAGGACAACAAGTTTCGATGACTTTTAAGGTTCGAACGTTACTAATTCATATATCGAGATTGCGAAAAACGATACAAAACCAAAACCTTGGGGAATTGCCCAAAACTGCCCATCGTGTCGCCCTTTTAATATGTCTTTTCTCGGCGAGAGTTTTATGAGACTTATGAGAGATCAAAAGTTATATCGTTATAGTTAAAATGGTTAAACCAATTTATTTCGATGACCTTCGTAGGAATTACTCCAAATCCCGGAACATTGTTGGTAGATTTATTACCGGACGATAAAGAATTTATGGTCGTTGAAGAAGAAATGCAGGCAACGATTCGTGAACATCGTGGGCAATCTGGTGGGTTCTTTACGCGGTATAACATAATGAGGGTATGTATATTTTTATATATTTATAACGGGATATAGTCAATTAACTTCTATGGAAACTATTTCCCATTCTGCACCTCGTAGATACAAAAAGTACAGAACCGGAAATTATGGGAGCGGTATGCACACCGTCGACAAGAAATTGCAGAGGAAAATAGTCATCAATCATGTGAACGAATGTTATTCCATGGCAGTCCATTTATAAATGCAATCGTACAAAAAGGATTTGATGAGCGACATGCATATATTGGGGGTTTGTTTGGTGCTGGCATTTATTTTGCGGAACATAGTTCGAAAAGTAATCAATATGTTTATGAGATTGGGGGTGGCGTTGGCTGTCCATCACATAAAGATAAATCATGTTACTCTTGTCCAAGGTATAATTAAAAATCCGCTCTATTAATGGTAAATGTCTTTATTTTAATTGGCGTTTTTTTTATATCTTCAGACAATTACTGTTATGTAGAGTTTCATTAGGAAAAACATTTTTACAATTTAGTGCTATGAAGATGGCCCATGCTCCGCCTGGGCATCATTCGGTTAGTGGCCGCCCTTCTAGTGGCGGTTTACATTTTCCTGAATACGTTGTTTATAGGGGAGAACAGGTACATCTTATTTTTGTTATTTTCGTTATTGATGTTGATAATATATATTTATTAAAGGCTTATCCGGAATATTTGATTACTTATCAAATAGTTAAACCTGAGGATAATTCGAGTGGTAATGAAGATACGACAAGATGATGTAATTTATCATCGTTATGAAACGATAATAATAATGATTACAGAGAATTAATGAACGAAATGAGAACCGATATGAATGGCAACCGTACATCGACTTTATCAAAAGCATTTTTATTGTCGTTCTGTCGTGCTTCTCGTGCTTGTTTTAGTTTCAAGTGATTTCAGATTTTGCGATATATAAATTTATCTCGGCAATTTTTTTGTTTTAATTTTACAAGACTTAAAATAGATAAAAATTTAATATCTATGCATATTATCTCTAATTCTATTATGTTAAACTAGAAGTAAATGAAAACGCTTTCATAATAAATAGCAGAAATTTAAAGGCCTTCTATCGCTAATCATTTCTGAATTGTGAATTCAGTTTTAAGGCCTGATCACAATGTACTTAGAGAAACTGAAGAACTTATGAAAAATTTATCGAAAGTTTCTTAAAGTGTTCGTTGACTTCATAAAACTTAACAACCGGTTATAATG
>JANTOP010027637.1:0-12178 GCA_027564815.1 Symmerus nobilis | reverse complement strand
TCCCCCCCCCCCCCCCCCATCACCCGGTCTCTAGCGGAATTCATTTTCTTTTGGGACAAATTTTTTTTATTTTTGTGTTTCCCAGTACGGGTTTTGACATATGCCTCTTGACATGAGGAACAACTTTTCCATACATCATTTTGACATCCGACACCATCTAACATTAATTTTGATATTCAATACAAGATAAGCCTGGAATGGAAATTATCGTCTCTTATAATAAACACAATTACCTACAACCACTTGGTCTTTCAATTCAAATTCGAGAAGTGGAAAATAAAACTTTGGTATTCCTAGCTCCCAAGTTGCCAGTTAAAATGCAACAGCCAATCCAGCGTGCCCCTCATCTCCTGAACCCATCCTTGGCACTAACATTGCGCAAGCGCACAACAATACTGCCAAGTTTGGGTTCAAGCTTATGTGGCGACAGACCCCTTGCAGAGGTTTGCTATATCGTCGTCTGCTGCATAAACGGACCACTCAATATCATCTATCGGTCTGTCCACCGATAGATAATTTCGTGACTCCCCATCCATTCCGGATAATATGTCGAGGTTAAGCCGTTTGACATCGGCATTAGTCGTGGCTTTCGGATTTGGAAAGTGTTGAGCCATTGTCGAAAACGAAATCAATTAATGCCTCACTATGGACCCCGGCTCTATCTACTAAATTTCTATTTCCTACATTTTCTAACCACTCAGAGACTTTTTTATTGGTTGTTAGCTTGTAGCATGGACTTAACCCATCCAACCTTCCCCCTTAACTACTGGCAGCAACTGTTTCCAATCACCACCAAGTAGCATTTCCTTCCAACCGAAGTGTGGAGTGACTCCTGAAAGAAATTGCAGTATACGATTTATTGCAGAAAGCATATCTTTGTGCAGCATAGATACCTCATCTACAAGTATTATAATTAGTTACGCCCTGTTTAATCGCATAGCTAATTGACTTTCCCGTGTTATCGCAGGTACAGAATGAGCTGTCACTTCAATTCCTAATTTGAAGGTCTGGGAACCGTCGCGCGATGACGTAATGGCCATCCCGTAAACAAAGTTTTATTAGCGTATTATAAACGAAAGCTTTACGCGTCCCACCCGACCCGTTGGAAGAAGCGAGATGGACTGTCTACGTCATATTCTTGGGGGTGAATGGCGTACCTAACGGTATCAAATAATAGTCTTTGCTCATCGTTGAGTCTGACATAGTCGTTGTCTTGATGAATAGCAAGCGGGAGAAGAATCTATTCAGCTCTTCGTCTGTAGAACCAAAGTAAGGAGCTATTGGCTTCGGTAAGGCGTAATCCCCCAATTGTCGTCCGAACGACGAAAATTGATATTTCAACCATCAAAGGCATCTGTCATGTCGTGTTGCTATTGTAGCAGCATCTGCACTTCCGTCAATCATGTCGCCTCTAAACTGCTCGTAGAGAGCTAAAGGTAGGCTCGGATTGCTTGGAAATGTCTCTGTCTTGTTCGATGGTACCGTGTAAGCCCTAGACAATGTCCGGCGTACCTTCCTACGCTCACAACGATTTACCAATTTCGGGCTGTTGGCGTTAAACCAATATCGTTGCACGATTTCCTGATAGTATATTGTCGTGCGTTGTGACATGCGAATTATTGGCTGGCCGATTATCAGCATATATGCTTCACGCACTCGCACTGCGGTTATCATCTCCATAAGGTGTGCAGAATTTTATGATACCTTAACTAAATGTTACAGCCTTCATTTCAAATTAACTAATATAATTTAGAAATATTGTATGTCAAAATAAGCCATTAGCACTTCGTGCAGTTGACTTTCTAAAGATTAGAATTTCTATAGCCTCTAGGAAACTGAAATAAGCCTAAAATGATAGGTAATAAATTAGACATACCATTTCTAGTAAGTATATAGAAGAATTGGGAGCTAGCACTAAATAACTATTTAACACTTCATCATATCTCGAGATGGAGTCCTGAAATTGGGAGAAGGAAGAGTTCCAGAGACATCGTGACACTTAAAACTTTTATTAATTTTTCTAATTTTTCCGGATTATATTTTTTGTAAAATTTTCTTAATTTTTGTCAAAATTTCTCACTATTTCAACTCTGTCTCCACTTTATTACTTTAACTTGTTTTTTCGCCGACTATTTCTAGACGTTTTTGTTTTATTCGACTAATTACAATTTTTCACAAATTATTCGGATTTTTTTCTGATTTCTTTCGAAGTTATTTTTTTTCGATTTTTCGCCATATTTTTCCACTGACTCTTCAAAGTTTGGTTAAGATAAATACCTTAAATATTCTAGGAAGAAAATAAATAGAATCGCTTAAAGATTTAAGTCCTCTCATGTCCTGATAAGATTTTTTATCGGTTTTATTAAACAGTTATTGTTTAAATATTGTTTAATTCAAAACTCGATAAAATTCATATTGAAACTTTAAACTTTCGGTGAGCTTTGGGAACTCTCCTTCCAAATTTTGAATTTCATTCAAAATTATATCAAAAATCATAATTGGATTGAAAGTAGATTTGGAAACGTATAATATTGTATCCGAAACTTTAAGCTCTATATGAGTTTTTTAATTTTTAAGAAGCTTCCACACGGAAACTTACATTTTTACTCTTTTATTGTTATTTGTAATTTTTAAATTTAATTAAACATAAATTCAAAATTGTTAAAAATGAGCAAAAAAAATTACGCCTTCGGTTGAGCCCTCTGCTACTCCTTCTTTATGCAACTTTATGTAAAATAAATATAATTTAATATCATCTAAACGTTGTTTTATTCAACATTTTATAAGCTTTATTTTCAGATTGACCTTAATTTTAAATCGGGCCAGAATAACCCAATTTTGTAGCAGCCCTTACAGAATGATTAAAGTTAGAAGCTTTTGTGACAGATTAAACACTTTTTTATATTTAACATCTTGTTAACAGCGTATCATCCTTTGAAATTTTACAATAAATGGCAGATATTGACCAATATGGATACTCTGTGGTTTAAACTTTATTTTTTAAATTTACTACATCAACCCCAAGGGTCTAAGAATATGTCTGAACAAAAAGCAATTCATTAATCTAATTTTAATCTTAAATTAATCATAAATTTCTTACAACTTAAACTTAATGTTATCTTAATATTATCTTAATTTTATCTTATTATTTTATAGCCAGCATTTTAATGTACACAAAGTACCGTCTTTTAAAGCTGCGGTATCTCTAAAATCTCTGCTTTTCTCACTTAACTTTCACTACAACTTTCGACCTGAAAGGTCGGATGAGAATTCAGGATCCGAAGTTTTTAACTATCTGGATAGAAAATAGATTTTTAAACGTAAAAAATTAAGTTCGATACTTAGAGCTTTCGATGCGCTTTTAATAGTTTGGATAAGCTTTCTGATATAATTCCATATTTAATTTAAATTTAATGAATCGGATGAAAATTCGATTCTAAATTATTTGAAGTTTCATTTTAATTTAAAGCTTTCAATGAGCTTTCGAGATTTTTAAAGCTTTTTCTTACAAAAAGTTGCAATGTTGTTAAAGGATCGTTTTCTGGATAGAAAATAGATTTCTAGACGTAAAAAATTATATTCGAAACTTAAAGCTTTCGTTACGCTTTTAATGGTTTGGGTGAGTTTTCCGCGATAATTCCATATTTCATTTAAATTTAATAAATCGGTTAAAAATTCGATTCCAAATTATATAAAAAAAAACATTTTAATTTTAAGCTTTCAATGATCTTTCAAGATTTTTGAAGCTTTATTTTGGGAAAATTTGAAATTTCGTTAAAAGACCGTTGTCTGAATAGAAAATAGATTTTACAACATAAAAATTTACGTTCGGAAAATAAAGCTTGTCTAAAGCTTTTATGTTTTTATAGAGCTTTTGAACGAAATGTTTAGTTTTGATATTTTTGTATGTTTTCTCAACTAATTTATAAACTTCCTGAATCATTACATTTTTTTGCACCCAGAGAAAATTATCGGAAAATCCGGATCAAATGTGGCGATGTCCGATATTCAAATTTATCGGTGCCGAGTATTTACGAATTTTTCATTTTTCTTAAACAAATTTCAACTTTTCCGAAATATTTAATTTTTGTATTTTTACCTAACTGTCAGAACAACTGTCTGCGTTTTTAAATTTTTTTCCGGCCGATGAAAATTACCGGCATATTATTCGAATTGCAAATACATCTTATTTTCGTCACCCACGTTACCCTGTAACAAGTAAAATCTGTGTGAAACAATTTTCCCTATTTTCAACAATCTGCTCCCTATTTTGTGAGAGACGAAATATGTTTGATATATAAAATTTTTGGGTGGTACCACATCGGTGAAATGATTGTATATTCGCAAAGAGAGAGAGAAGCGGTAAATAAACGATGAAAGAGCAACCGCGCCCTATAAAATGTCACCCCATCCCCTTACCATTTCTACATAAATATTTTAAAAAAATAATTGCTGTATTATTTTACCTAATATTTAATAATTTAATCACGAGAAAAATTTCTGTTTGAAACCATGAATTTCATGTACCACAAACATTGATGTGTAAAAGGTGTAAAGGAAACCTACCCCCATTGTAAATAAAATTTATAAAAAAAAAATGTTATGGGTAAATTAAGGATTGCGCCTAACGACAATGGGTACTTGGCGGGTATGGGACATTTATTATTTAAAATAGAAGCGGTTTAGGTTTTTCCATCAGATTTGATTTCGTGTTTACGTTATTCTATTGACCGAATAAGGTAACAAATGTGGAAAAAACCAAAACCGAGGCGCGACATAGTCAGAATGGGGGAAAGAATGGCCCTTTTCCATTTTATTGCCCAATAAACACGACACTATTTATCCATATGTCGCACTTTGTCTATATTTATCATTAGCGAAAGTGATGTGGTTCGTTAACCCTTTACCCCACCATCAACCATGACCATATCCTTTTGTCTGATGGGCTGCATTCTAAATATAGCATAATTGAGAGGCAGGAAAAAATAATGGGCTTCATATCTATGACATCCCCTTCTCATATCTTATATACATTTTTCTATTAATTATTAATTACAGCGATGGATTTGTTTCTTTGTTTCCGAGAGACATTTCCATTGTTGCTGCTGTTAAAATGTTTGTTCTGCAATGAGACTATTAATGAAAGTTCAGAAACCTCAGTAGAAACGAATGATTAGGATGGCAATCCCCTCCAATTGGATGCCTATTTATTTTGATTTATTTTCTATTTTCAAAAATTATTTTTAATTTATACTTAGAAGCTTCAATATTCTCAAAATTCAGAATTTCGTTAGAGCGCAATGAAATATTTAACGTTTGGCATCCATTTTAATTTAGACAATTTTTAATTCTGACAATAACCTTCAAATTCGTTTAAGGAATTTTAGATCATCCTCAAATATTATTCGCTATTTTGAATTTTGAAAAACTCATTTTAAATTTGTCGTCAACAGGCGTCGAATTTGAATGCAACATCGCACCGGAATCATTAAATATACAATCGGCCGTTTTGTCCATCTTTGTATATTATTATTTGTTGTATATTAGATCCATTTTAATAATTTATCGTTTGTAGGATATGTTAGGACATAATTTAAATCATCTGCAGCAGATGTCGATACTGGACCGGTAGACGTAATTTATTTGCAGGCCGAACTGCATAGAATTTATTATGTTTATGATTTAGAAGTCTTATGCCCTAAATTCTTGCCAATGGGCTGTCCATCGAGGATGTCCCAGGAGAAGTAGGATGGGTTTGGTCCTAACAACTTTCTGTCGGATAAAAATTTAATTCCTAAGCCCCACACTGAAATCTCCCGGTTTTAGCAGCTCGTAGTAGACAATATACCCTTCTGATCCCACTAAACACACAGCATTGTTTTTTTTTCAAAGCGATCCGGTATGGCGGACGATGTCGCTGGTTCGCCGGGGTCAACCCACGAATTCATGCGCTTGGGATTCTTGAGATATATCCACTTTTCGTCGCCAGTAACAATGCGATGCCAAAAACGCTTTTCTTTGTTTCGTGCGAGCTGTAGGTCTTCACAAGCATTCTATGCGATTCGGCAGCAGATTTCTTGGAGTTGAAGTGGTAAAACATAACTTCCCGCACGTGAGCTTTTAGGAATTTTGATCTCAATTGGCCCGTTAGGAATTGGTCGAAACGATAAGTCTTTTGAACTCTTGATTGTCGCCTTCCATCCCTTGAATTTGAACCTTTCTCAATTAAGTTATTCCGAGATGCATGCTTCCAATTGGAAGTCATCACTAGCTTCATGATTTTTTTCCAATAGAACACGCTTATCTTCGGAGATACCTAAAAGTCATGACCTACTGAACTCGTTCTGAAACTAAACTAAATTTAGTCGTTCTTGACTTTAATCCTAAAGCCACTGCTTCTCAACTTATTGGATGAACAACCGGCTAAGATAAAATAATTTAACAGTTAACGGACGGGTTGTTTTTTCTCTGTAAACCTACGAGGTCCGTTAAATGTTAAACCAGACACGTCTTTGAGTTACCGTTTCGCAGTTCCGAGACGCTAAAGTCGAGGGGAATGGAATCAACTAACGTTTAACAGATCTGAAATTTAGTTTTTCTTAATCTCTTCCAATTCGTCTCTGTGTTCCCGACAGGTTATCGCTCCAATGCGGCGTATTTCCTAATATTTACGAATGACTCGAAGCCTAAAGAAGTCCTAGGAATATAGCGATTTTTCAACTCATTGACGTCATATTATCAGCTCATTATAAATCCCATGTTCCCATGTAGGGATGGCTTCAGACCAACAGATACGAATAGATTAAAGGAAATTCGACTTTCCAAGTCTATGTCCTTCATTCATAAAACGTCAACGATATTCTGCCATTGTGCAAGCCGAAGTGCATTTCTATTCCCTTAAATAGGCTCTAATTACAGTAATGTGAACATAATAGGGATTTGATGGTTAGGCTCCGAACCAAATCGATCTTAGAATATATCTTGCATCAATTTAGTTGACTTGAGAAGCCCTAAAACTATGAAATGAGGATATCTAGACGGCGCATTTGCAGCATTTTGCACACTGATACATAATTTCACAGTTCTGTTACTTAATGGCATAGGAAGGGGGAGGCCCATTTGAGTAGACTCAGCTTTTTATGCATAGACTTTGTCGCAAAACATTTGAGATATTATTCGTTTCAGTCAGGACTTGATTGAAAATGATTAGAATGTTCGCAGTGAGAAACGCACTGCCTTGCGTTGCCTTAGAACCAATAGCTGTACCAGCAAATGTTGTGCGGCCTGTTAGAAATTATACTGTTTCTATCCCTAATCACCCTAACGACTTCATTCCAAATAAGATCAGTATGTAGGCCTTCTCCGATGACCTTCGGGCCGTCAATTTGCCTAACAGTTCAGCTGGATGAACCAGCTGCTTCAGCGGCAGCGTGCTTACTCAAAATAATAAGAAGCTTCGTTGGATTGAACATTTCAATACCGTAGTACAGCAAGGTAATTCAATCTTTTATGTACTCTCGTCTTTCTAAAGTCACTCCTAGCAGACATATACACCTTTCTAGCAAGGAATCAGCGTCAGGTTTCATACGGTTATTTTTATATTCTGTTATATTGTCCTTCATGGTCATCTATTGTAAATGAAACTCTCAGAGGTCTTATACCGAGAAAGATTAAGGGAGATAACTGGCACTATATCATCCTTCACGCAGGACTTCCAGCTAGTCTCCAAATGAGAAAATCTGCGCATTAAAAATATATGTGAAATTCTGTGTCGAGTCCCGTCGACTCGACTTAACAAAATCTCACCGCAGGACTCCTACCTTTTTTTTTAAATCGTTCTAAAACTACTAAGCTGTAATTAATTTTTCTAGGTACTCGTCTCACCGGTTGTAGCCGGATTAGCAGTCGCAATCGGTGTCCCAATACTTCTATTTTATGTGTACGGTGTCGTACCAGTATCGTTATGCCGAGCCGGTTGCGGTGTATCCACCCGAGACGGATTAAAGTTCGATTTGGATGAGGAGGAAAATTCGTCTAGGAATCATGATGCGACCAGCGTTGATGCTGTGTCCCGTATCGGTGCAACGAGTATCGGTGAGGTTAGTTTAAGCGTTACAAGCGGTAGCCATTTGGGTGGGTTTGGCGGACAAAATCAATCATCATCCGTACATGCATCACATCGCGAATCAACGACAGCTCTAGCTGGAAGTATTAAAGGGTAATTGTCTGAAGAGTTTTATGAAATCTTTGAAATTGGAAATTAAATTGAAATCGTTTAACAGACATCGATTGGAAGTTCAGGCTGATGTTAGTACATCGGAAACAGCATCGGCTGTTACTTGTGTCAGCGACAAGTCTGGGAATCTATTGAATGATACGGCATCGACAAGAGCTTTGGCCGGATCAAAACAGGTCGGAATCAATTTATTTCGATTTTTCTATTTGATAATAAATTTTTTAATTTAATTAGCTTGTCGATTCGGCAAATGTGAGTGAAGATGGTGCTTCGGAACGGGTCCGATTCGATAATACGGTTTGTTATTTAATGGATGGTCATAAGGATAGTACGGATGGATGGGCAACGGCTCCATTAGATCAGGTATAATCTGGATCTAGTTTTTTTTTTATCCAATAAGTTAAAGAGATTCATCTTGTTCGAGAACAGGATAAGGCAAGCGTTTGTAGCGGTCGTTCGTTTCGTAGTTCGGAACGTTCATTTCGGGATGAAATCGATTCGGCCAGCCTATCATCCTACAAACGGGGTCGATTAATTCGCCTACCAAAATTAAATGCTGCCCAACATCGTACGCAATCCGTTGATTCGGCATCCATTGATCAATCGTCAACGGGTACGGAACCGGATACGCCAGTGATCGATAAAACAACAGATCAAACTGCCAAAGGTCTAACTAATGATAATCTATCGAAGGCCGCCATTTTACGGAATATTTTCTTTTCGCAAAGCGCTTCACAACCGGAAGCTGGGACATCGAAATCGTAAATTCAAATAAATGAAAAACGGGAATTCAGTGGAAAGAAGGAAATTCATCGTCCACTGGACTGGAATATATTTTTTTTTAATTTGTTATTAATTAACTGATTCAAAGACTGTATAATAGGCTTGACATATTTGTTGTTTTTTTTAAATTAAATATTAATTAATTGCTTATAAAAGATATTGCTCCCCTCGATACCTGTAAGATGATTTAAATGAAAAAATACATAAAATAATTCGTTTTCTTTTAATTTTTGTATTACTTTTATATACACAGGAAATAAATAATTAAATAAAATCTAATTAATCGTAAAATTAATATAAAAAAAATAATAATTAATTAATAAATGTTCTTCGTATTTTATGTATAATCAAAAAAAAATGTCTAAGAACTATTTGGGATTAAATAATAAAAGATTAAAATTTCAATAAAAGAAAATGTTTGTAAGGAAGGCAGAAAATTTGTTAAAAATTAAATTTAAAGAAACAAAAGAATTTTGTGCCAAGCATTTGTTCTATTTTATTTTTGTTTTAATTTTAAAATTTAAATTTAATATATTAAAAAAAAATTGATTTAATTAGAAAATGTCATCGAAAGAGATCGATTTTGTAATTATTTCATTTAAATAGTGTCTCCTTTTTTTAATATTATATTTAAGTATAAATCATATTCTGTAATCGATAGGCTTAACGCCTCGTGTTTTTACTTGAAAATTAATAGCTACCCAGAGAAGAATGAAGTCGCCAGTCCGAGTTCTCTTTGAATCTGAAGATTTTCTTTAAGAAGATTTGGTATACTCGATTCCGAACTAAATATACTCTGGCGTTTTTTCTAAGAAATTGTAAGGTTTAATTATTATAAATATTTTTTAAGTTGTAATTAATTCAAAATCAATTAAAATCAATTAAAAATTGTATACTAATACCAGCAATGATATGATTTTTATTTTGAAAAACGATGTTTGATTTTTATCCAATTGAATTTACGGAATTTCCGAAATTTTCGACGGCCCAAATTTATAAAATTAATTTATAAAAATTTGCGGAATCATAAAATGTTATCAAAATGATGAAATTAACCATAAAAGTGCAAACATTTCATCGAAATTTGAAAATATCGTCAAATTTAGCATTTTTTTAAAATCCGAAAATTTCCAAAAACTGTATAAAGATTCGTTAATTTAATAAATTTCAATAATCATGTTTATTTTCGCTGTCCAATTTTATTTATGCAAAAACCATTGGCTATTGGAAATTATTTTATTAAAAATAATCTATACTTTACAAAAGTCAGGCTTTATGGGATTGAATCAAGAAAATTGTCTAATTTAATCTATTATTTTGCCTTGATTTTAGTAAACGAAGGAATTATGGAATTAAACACAAGGAATCAATATTTCTAAATTTTCAAGTTGTCTCGTAAGAGATATTTGACTAGAAAATCCTCTTTCTTTTGCTAAAAGTTTTAAAGAATAGGTAAAGAGAACGGAGAGAGCTAGCCTCTCTCTTTCAAATCCGCGTCGTGTCAGTTGGAAATTGAACTTTATTACCAACCTCATTTTCAGCTCAATTAGATGTGATGTTCTAGCTAATTGAGAGGGGAGAATGTATGACGGAGTCCATAGTAAGAGAATAAGTTCAAATATAATTTTTATTATTAATAAAAAAAATCGAGAGAATGCATCGAACATTTTGAACATGTTCAAGTTGAAAGGGTAGGATCAATGAACGTCCTGAAAATTTAGGCAATGTCTGGAGGAAAGACGTCTTAAAAGAGAATATGTATAGCAAATCAATTATAACTCTTTAATATATGTATATGCTAGAAACAGTAACGGTATTCGTGTCTTATCTTAGGTACACCTAAGACCTTAACTACAAGACTACAATGAATAGCTAAACGTTCTGATTTAAAAATGATTTCAGAATGTTAGGGCAAAGAGTCGGAAAACGACAGAAAATTAGAAAAAAGTAGAAAAAAGTTGAGTAAAGTCGGAAAAATCTGAAAATATCACAGAATATTCGATATTGTCTCAGAGTTCCCGTGGTGAAGTTGGTAAAATGGGTACATTTTGGATAACAGTCGATATAACGAGAAAAAGATCAGGGAAAGTTAGAAAAAAGTCCTGTAGTAGTCAGAAACAAATCACGAAAATATCGGCAAAAATCGGGGAAATCAAAAAAGTCCGATAATTTTCGAAAACAGCAGGAGAGTCTGAGTGAGTCGGAAAAAATGTAGAAAAAGACGGTATGCTGGAAAAAAAACAGAATAGTTCAAGAAAATGATGGGAAAAATTAGTAAGAAAAAAGTCAAGAAAATTCATGCTAGGAAAATTGAAACATGTAATCGGTAAAATACAGAAAATATTCGAGAAAAGTAAAAACATATCGGTAATATTTAAATTAAGTCGTAAAATCGAGAAATGGTCGTACGAAGTTGGAAACGGGAAGAATAGTTAAGAAATATCGCACAAAATCGTAGAAAGTTCAAAGAAGTCAAAGTATTAGAGATTGAGAAAGTCAAAGTAGGAAAATCTACATACAATTTTCATCATTTTCAGAATTTTTTCAATTCGCTTTGATTATTCCCAGCCTATTCTCGTTTTTTCGCTTCACACGATTTGTTCCAAATCCCATTTGCATGCATTTTTCCCATCCTTTCCGGAACTTTAATTGATATTCCCCACTTCTAACGATTTTTCTGAATTTCTGGTACTGTAAATTGTGAAAAACTGGTATTTCTGAATCTACCAGTTGTTCACAATTTTTACTCGAATTTACAAGACTTATTCCTGACTTAATTTAACTTTTTCGCAACTAACTCCGATTTTTACCTATCATTTCTAAACTTTTCATGAATTTTTCCCTTTTCCAGATTTTTTTATGAAACTTTCACAACTTTACGCGACTTTTTACTGGTTATTCTTAACTATTAAAAACTTTTTCAGATTTTTTTTTATCTGATATTCTTGCATTTCTGAATTTACAAGAATTCTTCAGAATTTAACCCGAATTTTATTGATTTTTGATGACTTTTCCACCAAATTTGCAGATGTAAATAACACTGAGCTTTTGGTGGGGTTTTAGGTCTAACTACGCTACACAAATCGACGACGATCTGGCAAAACGACGAAAACGCCAAAATTTCCAAATCCGAGATTTTGCTTTTTAATGAATAACCAT
>JANTOP010027626.1:0-12179 GCA_027564815.1 Symmerus nobilis | reverse complement strand
TGCCCAAATAACAAAAACATAAATATATACATAAATACCAAAAACATATTAGTGACTGTGTCGCGCCTGTGAGTTAATAAACTTTTGAATGCCACTAAATATATATGATGAAATGGCGCAACTAATGGCAATGATTTTTGTCAATTCAGTGTCACCGTTTCCGAGAAAACTCAACTGCGTCGATTCGCCCGTCCTCCCCTACATATATTATAAATTTCATTTTACGTATACACAATAAATGGATATTTCTAGATGTGACACGGTACCCGAGTTGCAAGGCTTTTCAAGAATTTTGACACGCTGAGCTCAAAAGGTTCGCCATCGCTGGTCTAGTACTTATTAGGTTAAATGTATTCTAACTAGATTGAAATTATGGATAAAAATCAATTTCAAATGATTAAAATAATTTTATAGAGCTCTTTATTCGATAAATTGATTAAACCAACAAACTTCTTATCAACTTTTAATTATCTACAGGAATGAAGGTAACTTTTATGATGCAAATCCTAAGTTTGAATGGTTGTTTGGATTAAAAATGAATAATTTAGGTTGGATTTTGTAGAATTATTTATCGAATAAGGTAAATATAATCGGAAATCAATAGTTCCGTATTTTAAAAATGTAGTTTATGTATATGTAACAGTATTGTTTGTCTCCCTACACTTTTAATAAATGAAATATTTAATTTAAAAAATTTGATAAGATTAACGAAATCCATTTAGTTGATGGATATTTAAGTGCTTTTATTTTGTAAGTAAATTTTGTAAAGAGTTTATAATAAGATTGCCGATAATTATACAAATCCGATGTACGCTGTATATATATATATATATATATATATATTACAGTGTAATCCGCTTATAATGGACTCTGAGAGGACCACAAATTTGGTCCATTATAACCGAATATTAGTTTTTTGTAAGTAAAGGTAGGAAATTATGCTTTATTTATTGTTTACATCCTTAAAAAAATCTGTAATTTTTTTTAACATTGAAATTTTTTAAATAATTACCCAATCGTCACTTATGGCGAACCATTTTCAATTTCAGTTTATCATCGGTTTTCAACCTCGCTTATAGTGGACAACCTTACAAATTTTAGTCTATTATAACCGAGATTCCATTATACGCGTATCCATTATATCCATTTTTGAAAGTATTGTATTAAATGAATGTTCAGCAGGGACCTAGAAAATTGTTCATTATAAGCGAGTTTCCATTATAACAGGGCCCATTATAGGTGGATTACACTGTATATTATATGGCATGTATCTGTAAACCTATATATATGATATAGTAAGATGAGTATTGTATATAAAGATAAGATCCACCATTTTCAAATTAAGTATATAATATACAAAATGTGATAAAATATATCTACCTATATTTCGTATAATGCTGACATGGAATACCTACCTAGAGTTAAAAATGGAAACGTTTACCTTTTAGAGATTTTTTATTTTATATCTTTTAAGTATTCTTTACTATGTAACCATAACCAGGTATCTTAAGATGATTCAATATTTCTATATAAAGCTGAGCAAATATATGGTAATGTAAAAGTATAAATTTCATATTTTATTAATAGCGGAGAGGAATTTATACAATGCGGCTATTTTAAAGGCGGAATGCAATTTTTAGGTATTGTGCATTTAAATGGAAATTTGCACAATTTTATATAAGTAATTATAGACAAAGTTAAACGTATAAATATAAATTATTTACAATATAATAATGTTTTCTTTATACAATAGATTTAGTTAATCTACCATACCACCGATTTTAAATGAATTCTTTTGTTGATTTCTAACTAAAAATTACATTTTTAAACTAACAACCAAAATGGTACATGAATTCTAAAAAATTATTGAATAAATTTGCATTACTTTCGCCATTTATTTTATATCTTTTATATGATTTACAAGTTGGTATTAGTGTTTACCCCCTTTCTGTTAAAAATGCTAATTCATAGAAATTTAATTAATTTCTAAGAAACCTGATCTTAATTTTATTCTGACGTCGCACATTGGAGTCGAATCGCGAAAAGCTGGTGAAAATAGGAGAGGGGTTTGCAATCTAGCTAAGCCTCACTACTTGGTGATTATTGAAGTCGCTGATTACGAATCCGAAATCAGGATTGCTAAAAATGAAATGGTGGATCCATTTGCCGAAAGTTTTGTCTATAAATACTTTAAATTTAGCTGAAACTTAATACACGAAGGTTTTGTAGTCCATTGATTACAATTCTGAACTCACATTTAAAAAATTTAAAATAGGGTATCCAAAATGGAGTTATCAAGGTTGTTGAGGTTGCGCATAAAAAATTTGATATTTTAATTGTTTACAGTTTATTTTTTATCTTCATCGTTTAATCGAGAAATAATGGGGTTGTGGGGATAGTCAGCTCAGAGAATAATTAAAGTTTAACATTGTATAAGTTTTAATAACTTCGTATCATAAATTAATAATCGTATTTGTGGTTTCTGTATGACAATTATTTATCGAAATAATTGCAGTTGAATGTAACAGAGAGTTATTTGACCCTATATACACCAGTATTCCCTGTACTTCTATTTTGGTGCCGAGACTTGGACGGTTTTTGAAGCAGCAATGAAAAAGTTGGGGGCATCGTGTAACTAATGAATGTGTCATACGTTGGATGAGAAAAGGACTTGAACTTGCAAAGACCGTGAAGATACGTAAATTAAATTATTTTGGACATATCATGAGGAATTCGAATAAATATTGGATTCTTCAACTTATAATACAGAGTAAGATACATGGAAGACGTCATCCAGGTAGAAGAAGAACTTCATGGTTAGAGAATCTACGTATTTGGTTCGGACAATCGAGTGCACAGATTTCTCGAACAGCAGTCAACAAAGTTGTAATAGTGTCTTAAAGAGATTAGTATTTTAGCTTTTTGGATCATGCAAATGTGCAATGCAATGAATGTGTGTACATTTAAATGGGTATATGAACTAAAGTTAGCTTATATTGATGATCGTTAACGATGTCTCGTAAGTTTTGGGAAAGTAACTATTGTATTTAAAATGGGGAAAGGAATTATCACTAATAAACTCATCTTTGCACTTCGAATATTTTTGGTGTAACAAACGCTAGCAGTCTCCTAAATAAAATCGCGCTGGTGGCTTTAAAAGTGGCTTGCGATATTTAAACTATATTTATCATAATTGCTAATTACCATATTTTTTTCAAACCTTTCATAACAATCAGCGATAATTAACTAACGCTAATCAAATATAATTAACCGTATGCTTGACTTCAAAGTATCATAAAAACTACGTACAATTTTAGGAATATCTTGTGAAATATGTCAGTGCATTGTAAATACTCCAAGATATTAATGATGTAGAATGAAGAAGTCCCACTTAGTTTTTCAAATGCATTTCAAAAGAAACTCTTTGTTCTATATATAAATGTTCTATATATATTCTGTAAATGCATATTCTAAATTTATAGCAAAATGTTTTATTTAAGAATCATTACATAAGCTTGTTAATTATTAACAAATGCATAAAAGGCGGCCATAAAATTTTTTATTATATAAATAATATTAGCGTATAGTTTGTATTATTTTTAATGTGTGGTCCCGATTTATTTTGTTTGTTTTAAAAAGAGTTCTTGTTTGCTTTTTTCATCTGCATTAAATGATGAAGACCTTAGATAATGCGCCTGAAAAAAAATGCATTTAATACGACAAAAGATGTTACGCGATTAAATTTAATTTACTTCAGGCTATAAAGTTTACATATTAATTTCCTACATAACATTTCGTTTGATACAAATCTGGTTTCTTATTATTTTGTTTTGAGAAAAAATTCCAAAGACGATTTTCTGCCATTTTGCAAAATTTTCAATTTATTTGCTTGCATACACACGGACTGTACATTTTCCGTGAAATTCTTTATATGTGATGTTCCATAGGAAAAGGGACCTTATCTTCCCAGAACCAAAATTCGGTTTATTGCATTTCCTAAAATTATTCTCAATAAAAGGACACCTCAATCACCAGAAAATTCCAAAAATTGGCTTAGTTATAGCATTTTGAAATTGTAGTATGAACATTCCAAGTTTTGAGATATCGAGGTTCATAGTTTGCCAATTTTTACAATGTTTCCTGACTTATGACAAACAAGTTAAGAAACGCACGTCACCATTTCTTATAGGATTTTTTTTGTAGATTTCAAATCTGCAAAGAAAATTAATCTAACGGTCGTCGTTTTATTGCCATAATAAAAAAACTGAAAATTGGTCCTCGAAAACTGCAATTCTTCATAAGGGATCTTAACTTCCCATATGAAATACATGGTGGAAGTTCAGGTCCCTTTCGCTGGTTGCTTAAGTATGAATTAAATTAACTACAAATCTAAGTAAAAAATTTAGTTTTAATTAATATTAACAAATAATTTACATTTGTTTATATATCAAATAGAGGTAGAGGTTGGGGAAAATCTCTATTTTTTGTATTGCTGAATAAAAAATTGACTTAAAATCGATTGTATAATGCACAGAACATGTCTGGGCAGTGTAATCAAACTAAACATGAAAACCGGTAAAATTTGCCCAAACGCTTATATTTAGCTCTACTGAAAAATTTGTTTGGGAAGATAAGGACCCTCTTCCTAATGGAACATCACATATATAATTTCAAATTGTTTGTGATACAGTTATGCAGTTGAACTTGGATATAGAGTAATCGACCTCTACTTTTGTGATGGCATATCCCAATGAAATTGCTAATTTTCGTCCTTTAATTACAGGTTTTACTAATTAGGTACATAGGATATGTGGGGTAGGTACATAATACATTTATTTATAACAAGTGATAGTTTTAAGAAATTGTTAATGCAATAATCAATAATTATATTGTGAGAAAATTGGATGAACCTTATAATTTGGAAAATTAATAGATTTGAATAGAAATAAATAAATTAAATGTATGGAGAGTTAAAGTTATGTAAAGAGGCTATTTTATATGGCAGTATATGGCTATTGAACCCCAAACTGTGGGTAGATAGAAAGAAAAACTAATTTTTAAAAACATTATTTTAATTCTTAAATTTTAAATATACAGATTATTTGTTAAATAAGATATAAATAAATTAATAATTACAAATCCCTTTCAATTTTTGAAATCTGTAAATTGAGTGCATAATTTTATTATATTTCTGTGCTGTTATATAGCCGAGTGACGGTTATATTTGTAATTCCTGTAAACCGATTTGACTGTAGGTGAATTAACCATTTAGCCCCGTATTTAAAATTTTCGATTTTTGAAATTCCTTTCGTGGATTACCTGATTAGGACCTTGTGTGTCTAGGAAAAATAATAAAAAAAAAATATCGAGCAAGTAGTGTTGCCAATACAGCTATGGCCTAAAAAAGCCATTTGGGGCTTGAAGAGTATTTTTATAAAAGAAATTCAACATCATTTATTATACAAAAATTATAAAGTAGAAACATATTAAATTAATTTTTTTTCTGATCGTATTAAATAAATCTTTATTGTTATGATCTTCGTGTACAACGTATAGCAGTAGTAACAGTTTACCTTCAAATATGCCTACTACGGATGACTTATACAAATTGCACAACTCGTGTTACTAAAATTAAATGCGGTAAAATTGCCGCTACCCCATACGTTTTACATTAAGATTGTGCAACCAATCTTCTGAAATTCAATTGATTTATTTGTATGCCCATTGATTTTGCAAGCACCCAGGTATTTGCAATCGGTATATTACCACTTTCCCACATATGCGAATTCTATTATATATATATACCCTGTTCAAGTCGCAAATTTCTTCACCTAATTCTTCGTCATTAAGACCCCGGTATCCTCTGGTGGTAATACATTAATATTTTCCTCAATATCAGCAACGCTCCCATCGCATATTCAAGTTACTCTATCACCTCAGCCAATATAAGTTGTTTTTCCTATTATTGTAAATATATTCATTACTGACCGTGCAAACCCCAAATGGCCTTTTTCAGCCACTTAAGTTTTTGAACTTATTTTCATAATGAAAAATAAAATATACGAGAATAAGAAAAAATTAAAAGTATTTCAATCACATTTATGAAAATTAATTTAATTAAAAATTAAAAATATATGCTCGCTCACCAATAATTTTCCTTTATAACAATATAAATTTTCACATAAACTAAAAACAATAGTGTTTCTAAAAATGTATACTATAAATTATCGTTCTTTGTTTTTCAAACGTCAAATTTAATATTAAATTGCGGTACGTTCGATTCTTATCAAATATAAGAAATATAATGCGCGAAATTAATTAAAAATAACAATGGACTTTTTCGGCATTTTGGGGCCAAATGGGTTAAATTTGACTTTTTTCAAACTAACGTAAATCTTAAAATTTAAGGCAATAAATACCCTAACAAGGTAAAATTCATAAGTAATATATATAAAGGGTGTAACCTGTATTGCTAAAGAAAACACCCAATATTTTACAATGCAACAAGAAATCATCATCATCTTTTCTCTCTGCTACTGATGAGAGCGATCGTATATCGATCCTCTTGGATTGCAGATTAACTATTTAATTAATTTTAATAAAATTTAAAATTTAGATTTTTACTGCTGGTATTTTTTTCTTTAACGACTTAATTTAATTAATTAAATTGCTCGCTCCTTCCCTTGGCATTTCATCGTACAGCCTACAAAATCTTAGATCATCAGAATCATCAAATCATCAAACATGCCGAGGTTTTGCAATAAATGCAATTTCTGTTCATGAATTCTAAGCATAGGATTATCTGTAAGACAATGACGTAATGAAATGTGTAAGATAAGTGGAAAAATTGCCAGCAAATACTTGTCTTTTTCTTTCTTTTTGCCCATTTTACTTTCACGCTTTTGTGCTTTCACCCTTCTGTGCTGATTGCGCTTTGGTTTTTTTGTAGCACAAGTTAGTAAATTAGTAAATGGTATTCATTATGGGTTAAATTATTCTTTAATATCACCACATTTATATTTTAATATCGCATTTGGATGAATACCTGAACCAAATTTAGAACGAACTGTTTAAACTGCCCTAAGCAAATCCTAGATATACTTTTCTTAGAAATAGTTCTACAAAACTCTTAACCATAATATTTACCCATAATTGACGGTTAAATATTTGGAAAGAAAGAATGGTAATAACCAATAAATAAAATTCCAATTACAAATCTATGGAAAATAGGTAGGTTGAAACACCTCACAAAAATATTGACGTTGTCTCTCTAACTCATACTTAATTCTAAATAATTTTCTTTGCTGTAATTTCTACCTTGCTCGATTTAATAAACAATAATCCATGGAAAAAAGTAATAACCAAAAATCCTTAAAAAATCGCATGAAGGAATTACAAAAAATAACAATGGTTTTACCCTTTTCAGAAGATATTGCCAATGGTTGTATAATATCAGTATATATATTGGGGATGTATTAGTTTTATGATTCTTTAGATTCTATCAACAGCAAGGTCAATAGCATTTACATTTTTTATGTTCATTGCTAAAAACTATGAAATAAATATAAATTTAACCTTTACAACAAAATAAAAAAAATTCAACACAACACAACCCTTTATAGCCTACATCATAACCCCATCCAAATCAAGAAAACATTTTTTTCAAGAAAAACCTAATTCCATATATGAAGAAGACAATAAAGACTCATAAAATGATTTGACAAGGGTTGTCCTTTTATCGCTATCCATATTAAAAAGAAGAATATATTGCTATGGTCTGTGCTTACCCCATTTTGGCGATTATGTACCATAAGTTGTTCCTTACAAAAAGTTGTACAAACATTTTGCGGAAATTCATTGGAAAATTCAAACCAAAATTAAATGATTTTTATGTATTTAACTATCCGTTCAACAAAAAAAAAGTTTTTAAACGAGTAAATGTAAGAGATTGCTTTGAAAACTGCGAGTATTACACATATCTAACTGTAAGTTGTTGAAATAAAATATAGAGCGTTAAGAGGTTCAGGGATCATTTCCTTGAGGAAATCAAGGATTGCTATAGAAACTTAAGAATTATGTGGTCGTCCTGTTTATGAATTGACACCTTATAATCAAATTCCAAATTATTATACTAAGTTACATACATATTTCAATAAAAATCCACATACCTATGAGTGTTTCGTATGCGTAGTGTGATATTGTATTTTCAAGAAATCCACATTTTCCCATTGGTAGATCAATATGAAAATTGTGCTGTGTTCTTAGGGAAGTATAGGAATGCAGGGCTGTAGAAAAGTAAAGAAAGAAATAGTTGTAACTGCGATTTCGACTCCGAATCCGGAATTTCGCAAGAGATGAGTCCAACTCCGACATTTTAGATAGCGGATTACTTTTATTAGTTAAATAAGGTACATATAACAAATTTTATTAACAATATTAAAAATACTTCTTTATCTGTGTTGCTTTTCACCAACCTAACAGAAATTTGCAGATTTTTGCGAAAGGCACTATATTTCGGGATTTTATTTGAATTCTAAAATGGGGACAAAACAGTTCGAATGACAAAGATCTGAGTTTTCATATTCTGGCATTAAAAATTGGCAATCAAACATTCCGTGCTAATGTTTCCTATCTACATTTAAAATTATGGCTGCTCCTGTAAAAAGAAGTAACAAAATGTTGTCGGAGTTAGGGTGTAAAACTATATTTCCGACTCCGACTCCACGAAGAAACGTACGTCCCCGCGACACCGACTTAACACCCCTGAAGTGTGAACCATATCAGATCTTACCTAGGTACCCTTTTCTCCAAAACTACTGAACCGATTTTCTTCAAATTTTGCAGACTCTATCTTGGGTATAAAATAAGAAGGTTGTCTGGAGGATTTTAAAAAAAAAAAAAAATTACTGATTTTACAGCAAGTTGAAAATCAAATAAAAAAAAAAAATTCAACATGCTGTAAAATCCTTAATTTTTTTTTTTATAAAATCCTGTAGACAACCTTCTTATTTTCCAAGATAGAGTCTGCAAAATTTGAAGAAAATCGGTTCAGTAGTTTTAGAGAAAAAGGTACCTCGATTTTGTATGTAAAATGGACAATTCAACTTCCCCCTTAAGGGGAGAGGTCCATTTTATTGTAATTTTTAGTTTTCATGAATTTATCGTGCCGAGGCAGTGAGACCTATTGCAAAGTCTTTTGCGTATCATTTTTATTGGTAGATTTTATGTTTACTTTTATTTCAAGATATTTCGTTGCGACGTACTCGCTTGGCGTACTACATTACAAGAGGCTATATTTAATCGATGGTTACGATATCTTAAGATCGTTGAATCCATTCACCTAAAATTTGCGGGATGTTGTTCAGAATACATTTCCCTAAAGCATGAATCAAGGAAAATATGGTACATACAATATTACGATTTGTACAACTTGAAAAAGGCTTAAAAAATTGAAAAAAAAGGAAATTCCGTTTTCCGGGCGCCATTTTTAAATATTTAGTAATATCAAAAAGATTCTATTTTTGGCTGTAAAGGCTCATCTGACACACCCAAATATACCTTGTTAATTTTTTTCAGATGAGTCCGACGGGCGGAATCGTGCCCACTGATTAAATATAACTCCTGCGGTGTAGCACACCAAGCGAATATGGCGGAACATAAAAACTATGAATATAAGTGATGCGCGAAAGACCTTTTCAGTAGGTCGCACTGCTTCGGCACGAAAAATTCATGAAAACTAATTAAAAAATGGCAATAAAATGACCTCTCCCCTTAATTTAAAACCATACTTTAGTATCGTTTATCTATTTTTAATTTTAACTCTTTCATAACATAATATAATTTGGCAAACGATCATATTAATCTAAGGGTACATACATATTTTGATTATGGTTTATTGCAACAGCATACATACTATATGTATACGAAGAATTCATGACGTAATATTTTACAGACTTAGTTGATTAATGATAGATAACAGTACCGCACGAATATTACTATAGTTATATATAAATATCACGCTTTCTCATCCTGATTTATTATTAAAACCTATTTAATAATGGTTATTGACTATTGGCTATTGGACCTGGCCGGTTTAAGAAATACTAACGCTACTTGATTAATAAGTTCATAAGTTTTGATTAGGATTAGTCTTTTACTTCATTCTAAAGTATATTAAAATTCGTAATATATACGCATATTTGACATACATATATGGTATGATGGAATTAGAAATTTTTAACGACCAAATCCAGTTAATTTATGTGACTTTAGAGAAAACGATAAATCATTTCCCTCACACATAAATGTTAATCATATTTCTATACTCTTTTAAAAACCAACTCGCAACATTGTATGCTGAATTAAAAGTTAGAAATAAGCAGGAAAAAATATTTTAAATTACGCTGGCGGGTTCAAGTTTTATATAGATATTCTTTCAAGTATGGTATGTGAATGGATTATAATTGCGAAGATGAGTTAGGAAATTAATATACGTAATTGATGTTGAAAATAGCAATTTTCTTATTACGAAACATTCAATTAATGGCCTAGCTATATGTTTTAAAGTTAACAAATAGAAAATATCGTTGTATATTATTATTGTTAAAATGAGATAAGTAATGAAAAACTTGTTTTCCATCCATTAACACAACGTAAATTATTGCTGTTGAATTAAAAAATATTCAATTTATAGTCTTTGAGCTCGTGGTTATTGACTGACTTGATGTGTTATTGATTACTTTTATTACTATTGATGAGTGGTTATGCGGTATTTGAATATATATAATTATATTTAGGCTTTTTAATTGGTATTTTTAAATAATGGTATTTCAGAGATATTTCCTTTCAATCCTTGAATTATAATCTTACTTATCGAAGAGATGTATAATGGAATGAAGAACAAGACAATCTTCGTGAAACAACTATTGGGAGTACACATTTCTTTGGTCCGTTTTCAAAAAGTGGCGCTGGCTGTTTTGAATGTTTTATAATAGTTTTAATTACTCCTATTAGATAAAACCAAAGTTCATCAACAGCTAAAAGCTAGTATTTTTAGTAGCTTATTGCATAATACTTGAATTAATAATTTATGAATTTATTGTATTATGTTACGGATACTCAACTTTAAATTTAGAAATACGAATTAAAAATCTGCGTATATTATTAAAAAGTGGAGAAGACTGCAAATGATTTAGTTGGTTTGGTTCCTTTTTAAAGTATAATTTATACTCGAAATTTTAAACACACTGATTAATCCGCTTAATAATAATTCCATTTCTACATAATTTAAAAAAAATATATTCATAAGGTTAAAAATACCATATTGTATGGATTTTAGTATTGCGATGGCCATGACAGAACTTAGAACGAAGATAATACATAGGTAAAGTGCATATTATTTTATTACCAATCTTGAAAATAGTTCTTAACATTCAAACTACAGATTTAACCGAACGTTTTTTCTTGGTCTTAATATCATTTTATATATTGATAATAAATATGGGTACGAAGAGAAATATTTATAAACTTGCCTTAAAAATTCTAAAAAGGGACCGGCACTATTTGTCACACACCTTTGAGGAATACCATATATGTACTATTTTGTGGGGCAATGTTCCCTTAATTCTTTTTCAATGAATTAATATTACGATATGCCCTATTTAGAGAGTCATATTTTGGAAGTGCATCCAACTCTTTTATTACACGAATTCGATGTTTCACGATCCAAAAATCGTCTCCCTTTTTTGCACGCTTATCTTAACTAGTCGGTTAAGTAGTTTAGGAGAAAATCTCGGTCAATAAAACAATTAAATTTCCTTTTTTTAAGCATCTCTATCTTGAAATTTAAGATTCTATAATTTAAAAATTATGGTCCAAGCTTATGGCTTAAGAATATTAACGGCTTGTATAAAAAACACAAACGATTTCAACAATAGGTACCTACTCGTTTGTTTTTTTTTTTATTTTTCTTAACGATTCAGCGGAGTTTTCAGTGTAACCAAATAAGGTTAAAAATTCGTGGCAACGTCAGGAGAATTATTAAGAAGGAATAAAATTTGAACAAAAAAATTATTGACGGTATTTAATTAAACTATCTAAAAAATTAATTTAATTTACTCTGTATTACACAGATGTCACCAATGCTTATGTGCTATGTGCTATTAACTAATTGTAATTAA
>JANTOP010027615.1:0-12180 GCA_027564815.1 Symmerus nobilis | reverse complement strand
TCAAAGTCCCGAAAGCTCATCGAAAGTTCATTAAAAACAGGGAGTTAGTGGGTATTCTAGTGTCACATTTTCTTCTCCCCCTCGGATTTTATATAATGCAGTTTCTTTCATGAAATTTTTTGTTCATATATGAAGGGGTATCGGAAAATGATCAATTATTTTAATAAAAATTAAACAAAATTCCCTTCCCCCTTCATCTCCCTACAAACAACCGTTTTTTTTACATGCCGTTTACTTAGACTGGGGTACTTAAAAATCATATAAATATCTAAAGGGTACTTTCCCGAAATAGTTTGATGAGAAACACTGTTTCAACAACAACACTCTCATGGCGGATTACGCAAATATATTAAATCCGTATAGTACATAATTAATATATTTATTAAATCCGTACACTTAAATAGAGCTATATGTCTAATATGTCAACTTAAATATTGCATATGCTACATATCTAATTTATTATATTTATATAGATAGTAGAATTGCAATCACTTTATTTTTATCATTATATTTTTAAAAACAAATATGGCAATTATTCGATTCAACACTTGACTGAACTTACCATAATTTAATATTGTTTTATTTAGCGGTGTATAAATTCAGAATTATAAAATTATTTTGTTTAAAAATCACAAAAAACCAAAAATATTTTGTGGGACAATATTATTATTATGTATTTTAGGCATTTGTTAACAATTAGAAAAATTAGACTATGAAATTGTACTGCAAATTATAGACCTTTGGTGTTTTCCTTTCTTTCTTTCTTTTTCTTTGCCAAATCTATGTAGTGTAGTTTTGAGGCTAATTTTAGACGATCAGTTAATTGGAAAAATAAATCAATATAAATGAAGGCCGAAGAATGTTAAGCTAGGTCAAAATAACAACAAAAAACATTGCCTTTACAGCTTAGAATAATACACTTATTTCTATCTTGTATTTACTTTTATTAAACATTTTATTACATGGAAATCTTAATATAAATATACCAACGCCTAGACGACAATTCTTCTACTTCTATATTGTGAATCCATAGTTTAATTGAAAATATTATTAATTATGTCCAGAAAATCATTACTTTATCTATTTATTTTTATTCCCGCAAAACAAATTAGTATAGTACTTAAAACTTAAAAAAATAAATACAAAAATAATCATATTAACAATCAATCATTCGACACACGATACATATATTTATAAAATTAAGAAATTAGTTTTAATTTGATGGACGTTTGGCGGCTGGACTCCCTTCAGCATCCACTGTAGTCGTATCGGGTTTCTTACGCTTTATCAAATGTGAGATATCGTTTGGTTTTGCTTGAGATGCAGATGAAGATGATGGGCCGGCACCGTCCGTTGATGATGATGGTCCCGCTCCCGAATCGGAATCATTTCCATTCAAATATTTAGCCAATTCCCGTTTAACTTCCTCGATGGACTACAATGTTAATGAATTTAGTTGATAAGTATTATCTAGTAATATAAAATGTGTGCATTGCTAATTATAGCCATGCAGATGTATGAATGTATGAAGGAAAAAGTTGGGACATTCATATGAAACACCTACTGAAAATTATCATAGAACAATCCGAAAAAATACACTACGGAATACTGATTTCACTGTGCTAGTTGAAAAATCCGTTAAGCGGGGCACTAGGTGGTAAATCCAGTAAAAGGTCAAATCCAAATTAAATCCAAAATCCAATAAAAGGCCAAAAAAATGAGAAAAATAAAATTTTTTTGGAGTCCTTATGCCTATAAATTTGAATCTGAAATATCTCGAAAACAAGAGCTAACCTAGAAAAACGGTAAGCACCATTGGAGTCAGCGTACTCGAATTAGGTTTCCCCCCTAGTTCCCCGCTTGACGAGAAAAAGTCTCCGATTCCGAGCACAGTATTATTATTATAAACGGAATATCGGAATAATAGATATTTCCAGCAACTCTATAGACAACAATTGGAACAATGTACCCTTGCCTTGCAATACATTTGTAAATAATTCAGAAAATAATTCAGAGATATAAAATTAAATTAACAGTAATAAAAAACTAAGGGAAATAAGACACCATTCAATTTTTTCTGTTCCAAAATAAAAATTGGGTCTTATATAGTTAGGCGGGCGTAGGGCAACGATAAACACTACGATACACTAGGTATCTTCGGATGATTTTTTAATTTGAAAACGCGACAAGCGTATCTGCTCACATCTTATAATCATTTCAATGCATCTGTCCCTGTTCTAATTTTTCCCCGTATTTTTTCCGGGAATCAGTTTAATTTTTACTACCAGATCGTCAGAGTACAGACAAAATTATTTGCAAATATTTGTAAAAATGAAAAGATGAACAGGAAAAACGGTTAAGATCGATAAATGTTACAGGAAAGAAGGCCACAATTTTCTGGCTGCTTGAAAGAGGAAATTTCACGGTAGCGAACACTGCTTACCAGACGTATAGCATATTTAAATAAAAAATATTTTACTTGAAGTTTTGATTCCTTTGTTTCTGTAATTTTAAATACAATTTCTTGTCTAGTCTCCTCCAAATCCTTGACAGCAGCAATAACCTTATCTGATTCTTCACCTTTAGATTGTTCCTTTTCAATTTCCGTTGTTAAAAGTTTAGCAGCTTCTTCATAAGCCATAATGGAATCGTCATATGAGCCGGATACGCCATGACACAAACCAATTTTATAGTAAGTTTCTGCTAATAATCTATTGTCCATGTCTGATAAATTTAATCGAATGTTTAGGGAGTTGGCTAAAATATGAAATAACAAATGTTAAAATTAGGAATTATTCTGGAATTATACAATATGATAAAAAAATAAACTGACTGTAATCTTTAATAGCAACATCGAAATGTTCATTCTCCAAGGAAATTTCAGCTAATTCAGCATAAGCATCAGCTAAATTATGTAGTCCACCCTCACCTTGACTTTTAAATATTTTAACTGCAATTTCCAACACTTCCCAAGCAACTTGTAAATTAGCAGTAGGCAAATCTTCTTCATCTTCTGGTGCACCAGCCGTTTCATCTTCACCTACTACTACATCATTATTTGTGGTACCATTTACAGATGATGTACTGGGTTGAGGCTCATCAGTTATTATATTTGCAGAAACAACAGCAACATCTCCATCAATTTCACTATCACCCTTGCCATTACTAATGGTAGTTTCTTTGGCTTCAGCTTCATTATCGATTTGATTAGCTGTGCCATTTGGAACATTTGTAACAGTCTCTACATTTTCTGCTTCAGTTTTACCAACCTCTTGATCGTCGTCCTCTTCTTCATCCGCTTCACCTTCTGCATCGTCATCATCTTCGCCCTCCTCCTCCTCATCGGGCACTTCAAGCACCTTATGTTCGCCCTGTTGTGCTAATGCTATCAAAGATTTCGCGTACAGTAAGGAAGGCATACCCAATTCATTAGCGTTATCACCAAGAACGTCAGCATATAGTTCGCACGCTTCGCTTAAATCGTCGGCCGCCTCACAATAAGCCCGTACCAAGTAATTTCGACTACCACGAGCGTACATTTCTTTTGCTCGAGCTAATATATCTTCGGGCGTTAATTGATCATCTGGTTTATCGGCCATGGCTTGAGTATCTGAAAAATAAAGTTGTGCATATATTCTCTAGCAATTCATATAATTAAGGGAGTGTAAGATCAATTGTTGTTATATTATTTAGCGTTAATACTAAACTTCTTTATCCTAACAGACAAAAGAAAATACCAGTGGAGTCATTAGCCTGTTACCTGCTACGTTATCCTAGTAAGTTACATCCCTTGTTTAATATATTTGTATACTTACTAATTCTGGAAATCTTTCGATGGTTCATTTAGAAAAGTACCATTCAAAATTTTTTTTAAATTCGAACAAATCTTCCAAATACAAGGAATACAATTCCAAATAAAAGGAGGAGTTTCTTCAGGAACTTTTAGTCTATTTATGAAGAGCTTTGAACAGTAAACTATTGTATTTAAGACAAAGCTTCTATAGAGAATAATTACAGAACAACATCTTTTTATGACTTCATTTATATAAATAATTACCAAACATTTATTAACAATTTTAACAAACATTTAACTCATATTAGTTGGAAGAATGTTGATACCTTAACAACTTATATTTAAACTTTAGTCTAGTTAGCACATAATCTCCTTGAAATGTGTTACGAAATTCATGCAAATTTTTGCCTCCATACAAAATCGGTCTGAAAGGTAACAAAATTTCGTCTAAACAATAGATGTAGCACCTGTAGCGACAATCGAAGGAAAAATCGCCCATTTAAATTTTATACCAAGACTTTTTATTTTACATTTTTATTTTTATTTTACAAATTATAATATTTTGAAATTTCCCCTAAGGCCCATCACCGGCGATGAATTGGATGATTGATGATGATTTGTTCTGACTACCAATAATGCCGGAAAAAATGTTGAGAAGAACGCCTGATGATATTCCGCCTTCAATCCACTTTCCTTTTTAATTTGTCCACAGTTTGTTCGTATCGTTCTCTCAAATTTTCTATGTTTTTTTACACTTTTAATTTTTAATTATTTAATTTGTTATTTTTAAAGTCGTTAATTTATTAATTTGTCCTTCTCCGACTGTGACATGTACTCGACTGCCTCGTCGATTCGTTTTTTTTTCGATTTTTTCGATACGAGCTATATTTTTATTTACTCTCGAACCCTGGAAATGCTTGTGTCAAAGTTGTATATTTCATGTGGAATACCTGGCGGTTCCGACTTGTTTAAACAGCTACTATTGCCAGTGATGGGCGGCTACTCATTATGGTCCTTTCTAAACTTTCTTAAATCTAGGCACAAAAGTGATTTTAATATAAATATAAACAAAATTGCAAAATAAATATTAAACAAATAACGTTTGACGATAATGGCGTTACACACCAAACGAGCAGCAAAATTGAAATTAGATTTGTTTAAGAATAGATTATCAATTGAAAAAGAAAAAGTGTTTACCTTCGCTGATAACAAATATTTTTCATTTCAATTGCTATGAAGGTGTGGTTTAAAAGCTTTATATGAGTAGAGACACTAAATTAGACTAGTTTAAAGGTTTTAGATGAGCAGAGACACTGAATTATGCCGGTTTTTAGATTTTCATCCACGACAATCGGGTACCATCTATTTGCCCACAGAAATTAAATATTCCCTATGATTGGTGATTTTCGCAACACATTACAACGAAATAAAGTACGCTAATCTAATATAGACGCAATTCTTTAGTGAAGTTTGTTTATCGTTAAATTTCGATCCACATTTTAAATTGTATGCAATTGTTAAACGAGGAGTAGCTTCATTCCCTTTCCATTTAATCCTGGAATACACTGTTTATCGAAAAGTAATTTGGTTCCGTACAATAACTGCACAAAACTTGAATTTTCTCCATCCTCCTCACTATTTGAGTTATATTATTATTATAATTATTAAGCAATTATTGTACCTAACGTTGATTCTCTAGTGGCACGTAAACGGAATACCTCGTCTTGTTAGTCAGAATACTAGAAAATTCTAGCTGATACTAGATAATGTTAACTAATACACGGTGACAATTATAGGGGGGAACCTCATGTAAATATATTTTTTTATTGTAAATAAGTAATTTTAAATAAAAAAAATTAAATATTAGAATATATTATTTCAATTCATTAAATACTTCCACTTTTTTGTAATAAAATATTAATAAAGAGTGCTATTTACATGAGGTTCCCCCCTTAAGTTAACATTTGATAATACTTGTTGATACTCTCAGCTAATACATCAAACATGTCGTAAATGGTATTCGTTGGATAACAGATTGTTGTGATTATACGAAAATAACACTATGCGCCAAAATAAAAAAAAAATCTCTGTGAAGTAGATGCCACTATAATTTTCGTATATACTTTGGCCCTCTAAGCACGAAAATGACAATAAAATTTTTTTTCTATGGATAGAGTTTCGAGATATAAATATTTGAAATTTTTTCAGAGGTAGTCTCACATATTTGAACATATCTCGACTTAGAATTGATATGATAGATATGGAAATAAAATCAATGGAAGGCGCTATGAGGGATTCTAGAATGATAGTATGATGGGAGATTATATTTGGTTTCTCATAAGAAAAACGAATCCTGAATTCTATAAAGGACAAACAAGGAGTCGCAATTTTATATAGTACACTCATGTGTCATGCCATATGAAAATACCTTGAAAAAAGAACTTCAAATGAATTGAAATTAAATTAATGGAATAAAATGAAAAATGGAAAAAAACTACATAATTTTGGTACCTAAACAAATTTTCCATAATTTCATCATTTTTCCATGGATTTTTTTCCACGGCAGCTTGTTTTCTTCGTAAAAATATCAACTCCATGTTGATAAACTGAGAATATGTTGGCTTTTTTGATACTTTCTCGTCGATTTAGTGAATTTTCCACTTTTTTGAGAGCAAAAATTGACTTTTCGCACCTTTCTTTTTTCAATTATGTCAAAACTACTGAGCGGATTTACAGAGTTAATGAAAAAATTTTGTAGGTAATTTAATTACCTTTAACTCGATATCTTATTTGACCATATCTATCAATAGTCCAGTAAAAATAGGGTTTTCCTATGAAATAAGTGGCGGAAAGCAGAATTTTTGTAGAAACGTTGCTGTTGTGGTTCTAAATAAGATCTAAAAGTTCCCCATCGATCCGAGTTCCGCTAACCATACCACGCGCGGTCAAAGATTTTTCATGAATATCTCGTTAACTGTTACTTTTACAGGAAAGGTGCAAAAGATGTTTTTGTAGATCTCAAAATTAACTATAAAACTTATTTATGCCTTTTTTCCGTGCAACCAACTGTTTCGACAATAATTCAATTCGTAGATTTGCCAGGTAAATTGGACTTTTTCTATGAAAAAAGTGAGGGAAAGCTGAATTTTTGTAGTAAGTACTTTTTGTGGTTCTAAATAAGATCTGAAAGTTCCCCATCAATCCGAACTTCGCTTACAATTCTACGAGGGGTCAAAGGTCACGAAAAACGTTTCCGCTCTCGTTTTTCGTGAATATCTTGTTAGCCATTACTTTTACGAAAAAAGTACAAGAGATCAATTTGGTAACTCTCGAAATTTCCTGCAAGAGTACATATATCTTTTTTCTGTGCAATTAACGGCTAACAAGATATTCACGATAAACCATTTTTTCACCGCAGCCCGGCAGAAATATATATGTATAAAATATGTATTGTCAAATTTATTAAAATTAAAGTCATATTGATGCGATCGTTTATATAAATCTTATTAAATTATTAATTATTTTTAGAACAATTATTTTTACAGTGATGGATAAAATGTATCCACCACAATACTCCCCATCTAGAAAAAGCGTCGCTTTTAATTAAATTATTTATTTTATAAAATAAACTGTTCTGCTGCCTGATTCATTATGTGGTCTTGCAGCAGATGCGATAATACCGAAAGCTGGTTTTAGGCGATCGATGGCTATCGAGTTGTTTTTATTATTAATATCTATTACGTAATATTTCCCAAAACCTCTTATAACTTTGAATGGGCCTTCGTAGGGAGGACTTAAACCCGGCCTCGTATAAATACGTGTGTACAATTGTCTAGCGACTTGGGAACATAACTGTCTTTACTAGTGGTAGCTCGTGTTTCCGTTGGCCTGAGACCTCGCCACGCCTCGCCGCGACTATATTGTCGTAGGCGATCTATTAAATTAGACGGGTCGTATGTATTTTTAGTTTTCTCGTCATTTACGAAATATTCACCAGGTAAACGTAGACCTTGTCCATATACTAAGTCAGATGGTGAATATTGGAGATCGTCTCTGATCGCCACCCTAATTCCTAAAAGCACTAACGGTATTTCCTCATACCAATTCGCCGTATTAGCTCTGGCTATCAACGATGTCTTCATTTGGCGGTGGAACCACCATACTAAGTTTGACTAAGGATGGTAAGCCGTGGTACTGATTCTATGAATCCCTAACAATTGATTTAGTTCGGCGAAAAGTCTCGATTCAAATTGTGCCCACTTTTAGCTACCGTTTTTGCAGAAATATCCTTAATAGGATAGGCTTCAGGCCGTCGTGTTAAACGATCAAGGCAAGGCAAGGGACCTACCAGATCAATATGTATGTGTTCAAACCTTCCGCTTGAAACATTAATCCGGTCAGGCTCAGTTTTGGTATGCTTATGGATTTTAGCTTTTTGGCATTGAATACAGGAACGAGACCATCGGCTTACATCTTTGTTAAGATTCGGCCAAAAATATCTCGCGGATACGAGTTTCCTCGTAGTTCGATCCCATGATGGGACAACGAGTGCAGCTTATCGAACACTGCTTTTCTCAGTTGTTGTGGTACGAAAGGTTTGTTTTTCGATGTGCTTGTTTCGCACCAAATTGAGTCGTTTGTAAAGGGTATATGAACCAATTCTACTTTGAATCTCGAATTGCGGTTCCTTTTAGTTCAAATCAAATTCTTTAGTTCGTCGTCTGTGGTTTGTAAGTTAATAATAATATGCTAACTCGACTAAGCCGACTTTAAGTTGGACCCATCGATATACAAGTATATCCTCAAAATTTCAAAACATTTGATGCAATACTTTTCTTTGATTTCATTCCCAAAAATCACCTTTTTTTTGTCGTCACACTAGTAATCCCCCTTTATAAAAATGTCTTACCAATGAAAGTGGAAATGCGATAGATGCAATCCTCCTCACAATCTCAATACAAACTATGGATACTTATAAATTCATGGCCACGGTGAAGTGAAACTGTTTCTTCTATTCCTTTTTTTAAATCACATAGATTCATCTCACAAACATAGAAAAAATAGTGCAATGAATGTTCCAGCACGATGGCAGCAACGTGAACCAGTCTTTATCAAATATACATTTACATGTGGCCTATGTCAATATATGTTATCTTCAACGTCTCGTATAATCAATGATAAATTCTGAAATTCTTTCTCGTTGAAAATCGGTGTGGAAAGACGGTATAATTTAGGCAAATTAATAAATAAATTTGGAACCAAGTTATTATCCTAAATCTTAAAATCAGGCGTCTTCTATATATTTACAAAATCCTATTAAAAAAATTTAAATGTTTCCGGAACATTATATATAGGACAATTAAAATACTTAATATAATGTTGTCAAAACATATATTCTTAAAATGCACGTATAATCCTTTTCTCACCTCTATAAAACGGAAAACACGTGCTAACTATTCACTCCACAAAAACTGCAAAATATTATTACCATTTATTTGTTAATGGTGTATTGGTACTGTGTAGTATACAACTCATGTAATGTGCCCGTTCTGCGTTATTGTAAGATAAACTGATAAAAAAAAATAGTCACGTACCTTCCGGGGATAATTTACACAAACTAATGATTGCTAACTTTCAAATATAATAAAGTTCTACAAATCTAACAATAATATCTACAGCGATATACCCTCTCGGAGTTGTACATTAAAATCGATTCAATTCTTAATAATTGCCGATGTTCGCTATAAAATGAGTTGGTAAAACGCATGTCTTTTCTGAATTTTCATAGTTTTCATGATTTTCACTCATTCATTCTACCGAAAAATTTTCCCCTAGCAAGGTTGGGGGAGAACAGAAAGTTTAATAAATTCATTTATATATTAAAATTAGTATACATGAGTATTCATTGAAAGTCGAACTTATTTTACGTCTCTCGAAAATATTTTTTTCTTATAGCGATGGAATAAAAAATTCTAATCAATTTTCTCGTTTTGTTAGTCCGTCCGGAAACATTCAATTGAAAGGGTTTTTTTTTGGAAAATTTACGAAATTAATATAAAAGTTTAGTAATTTCTTTAAAGAGAGATTTTTCAATACTTAGTACATGTTTTTGGTGTTATGTCACGCTTTCAACCTCTTTTTTCTAGAAAGTATAATTTGAAACAAAATGTAATGTAGAGTCTCAATTAATTTTGTGGTTCGTTTATTGATTGAATTGAAAAATTGAATTAATTCGGGTCTTTATTAGAAGATCGTGAATGGAAATGTTAATTATATAAAATACCGTAAACGTAAAGTAAATGCGACCCTTAAAAATTTATAGCTAAATAATTTATGCAATTTTAATTGTTTCGATGGTAAGAAATTTTTAATTAAATTTTATATTATCAAAATACAGCCAAATGTCTACAAAGAGGAAAGTTACTAAATAATAAGTATATGACCAGTAAGTTCCATGAAAAATACCGAAAACAAGTAAAGTGATTTCTATAAAGTAATGAATTAAGGGTAAATTGATGTTGTAAGTGTAAGATAAAATCGAAACCCATTTATGAAGGTAAGTCTTCCAAACTTCCTGAAATAACAATTCAGAATCCTAGTTCAGATAAAATGTTTATCTTAATTTAATTCTATACAAACTACATGAATACATTCTTTCGACATATACTGTGAAAAAAATACTAACTTGGGTTAACGGTTTGGTTTACTGTAACACCATTAATTCTATTAAAACATATATCGTGACCCCCGAAAAATCATTTGCAAAAAACAAAAAAATATAATACGAAATACCCATGAAAAAACGGGGAAACTCCTATAAATCCCCAACCCCGAATGATCCCCATGTAACAGGTTTAACTGCTAAACATGAGTTTGCCATTTATTATAATTCCCATATTATTCTATTCAATAAAACATTAAAATATTCATTTTGAGAACGGTGTTCCTCACCCGGTTAGCCCTTTTGTATTCAATTTCAATTTATATAATAATCATTCCTTTGCTACAATTTCCATACACGGTCGTATTTTTTTAGTTTATGAATACGATACCGCTAAAAAATCATTATATAACCAGCATTTTCTTTTACAAAGTGACTATGATTTTCTTTGTGTACATTAGAATGCATCGTATAATGTACCTATAACTGCTAATTATAATTAAATTTAAATATATTCTGGTATTGATATTGGCTTATAATTCTATGTCTTAATTATAGATTGAAAGGGAAGTTTGTTAAGTAAAATCATGGGTAGTCAACCTGTCCAGCTTTCATGGTGGGCGGTAGGAGTTTTGTCTGATACCGTAGCACTTTCCTTTTTTTTTAATTTAATTGACTCTTTAAAAACTTTGAAAAAGAAATTTAAAAATTTTCAATTCATTATCTAAAAATATTTTCATTTTGTCATATCTTGTGGAATCAGGCTTCAGTGCTGTTAATCATATTATGACCAAAGAAAGAAACCGCCTGAATATTTCCGAAAGAAGAGACCTTCGTTTGTTCCTTACAATTGAGTCAGATATTCAGTATCTAGTTTCGCAGCATCAGCCTCAGGGATCTCATTAATAAATTAATTAATTAAATGTAATTGCATCAGACTTCATGCTTTTATGTATGCAAAGTATAAATAAAGAGATAGGTTTAACTGCACTAAGTTGTTTTATAAAGATTTATTCTGCAAAACTTAGCGAAAATCAGACATAAAGTATTTGGTAAGTAATTATTATAATACACTTTAACTTGCTGTAACTTTGCCTTATAAATTTTATAAAGTAAAGTTATTTTCCTACTTATTATCACCATTACTGTGGAACCGGTGGGCGGTTAAAAATGTTAATAGTAACAGAGATACAAAAGTGGGCGGCAGGTATAAAAGGTTGACTACCCCTGTGTTAAATCAAAGGGAAAAATACGAAAATTGAGAACCTTCTGTATTCCAATATCCTATAATATTTTAGAGCCGAAGTATTGGGCTAGAATAGTAGTATATGTTTGGTTACATCTCGAATCAATTCAATTGAATATTTAATGTGGATATTAAGCTGATTAATGGTCGCTAACGTTTAGTTTAAATTTCTGTTAGGGTTAGTTTAGTTTTGTATCCAAATTTTACTAACAGATTCACCATAAAAGCTCTTCATATTAAAAGATTTGTTGACGCTTCATAATAAATAAGCTAATAACAAATGAGGATACATCTAATTATTTCAATTTTGCGTCCAAATTTGAATGCACATACGTTGAGTCGGTACGAATGCACGTGAATATCCTAGTGCAGACTACCCATTCGTGCCTTCTCAGCGTATACATTATCGTGCGTCGAATGACTTGAGCGCACATGGCCCGAGCCAAATGAGATGGATAATTGAACGCATATGTGCGAGAA
>JANTOP010027604.1:0-12184 GCA_027564815.1 Symmerus nobilis | reverse complement strand
TATGCGCGTGTATATCTCGTCGCTCGTATCGACCCTATTATCGTTACTAGAATCCCCAACATATTCACTCCCTAATAAATAATGTTGTTTAATTATGATAATTCAGATATAGTCTCAAAATGGACTTACACGACTTTCAAAATTAACGGTCCATTTGTTGCGAGAAGGAGAAACGACTTAAGTTGATTTTGACAATTTTCCAGAATTTTAATTTGTTGATCGAAAAATAAGAGAGTTGCGGTATAAATAACGATTATGATAATGCCAATAATTCGAACAATGATGAAGTAGAACAGAGCAATCGTTGTGCGGCAAAGCACATCAATAACACTATGCGCCATCACTTTTGTGACGTAGATGCAAACTAAATTTTCCATAATTTCATCATTTCATTTCATTCCATGGATTTTTTTCCACGGTAGCTTGTTTTCTTCGTAAATGTATCATCTCCACGCGAAAAATGATAAACTAAGTATATTTTGGCTTTTTCGATAGTTTCTCGTCAATTTAGTGAATTTTCGACATACATTTTGAGACCAAATATTGACTTTTCGCAAATTTTTTTTGCAATTGTGCCAAAACTACTTAGCGCATTTACAAAGTTAATGAAAATATTTTATAGGTGATTCAATTACCTTCAACTTGATATCTTTTTTAACCATATCGATCATAGCTCGAAATATGTTCGAATATGTGGGATTACCTCCAAAAAAATTTCAAAAATTCATATCTCGAAATTCTATCCATAGACAAAATTTTTATTACGATTTTCATGTTTAGCAGGCCAACGTCCACAGGAAAAGTATAGTGGCATCTACGTCGCAAAATTTTTTTATTATTTTGGCATGTGATTGGTATATCTAATGCAAAGAATATCTAAATTTTGTTTTACTCGACTGAATCTGATTTTTCTTACTGCAAGCAAATATATGCTATATAATAATTATTATTTTCTAAGTTAGAGGAAAAGTTAGAATATTTAAGTGTTAAGTAAGCACACTTAGCCTTACTATTTATAAATAGTATATATATATGTGGATTAGGGGTGGATTCAATTTAATAAGTTTGCGTGTCATTCATAGTATTTTTGCTTCACTTTAAATGTCTTTTTTGTAAAGCCCCTTTATTGTGGTATATACAATATTATGAAGAACGAGTAGCTTGGTAGTAAATATAATATTCACATCATATATGTATAATTATTGTACTATATTTGAGTTGATGATGATGAATTATTTTAATATGTATAAATAAGAAATTTGCATTATCATTAAAATTGATGTTTTTCGGTTATATACGTTTTCAAAATTCATCAAATTATTTATGGTTTTATTATTATTTAAATTTCAATTATGCGCGCGCTGTGCGTGATGGTAATTGAATGAAAAATTATCCAGAATAAATTCTACATAATATTAAAATCGAAATACTTGTATTATTGAAATTATGATCCTTGCTTTTAATATCGTTTTTGGTCTATTCGGATTTACGTTACCATGATGTAAAACGACGATTAGATGTGTGTATTTTATTAAGGATTTGATTTGTGTGTATAAATTTTCCTTTTCTATACTCCATAGTATTTCATTAGATTACAAAGGGTACAAATTAAATGATTGTGTAATGTTACACAAATTGCAACTTCCATACCTAAGAAAATATAAATTAAATTTATTGAAAATCAATATCATTTAATTTTTTATCTCTTCTGAATAGTACTACCAGGACCAGCCAACCATTTACATAAATTATGATTTTTATAAATTTTATTTTATTTAGTTGCTTTGATGTTTCGTTCATAAATTCGAAATTTATTTATACATTTATTAAAAACCCAATTAATGCAAAATCATTTTAATTTCAAAAAATGTATAACGATATTTTAAAAGCTTTTTTTCTCCTATATCCTTAAATAAATGGTTTAATATCAATATGAGTAATTTTTAACCGGAAAACTCAACCCAACCCTTGTTGTTCTTTTAGTTATTTTCACATAACATTAATATTATAATTTGTAATTTGTAATTAAATTATCTGTTATAAGTAAATTAGTATTACTAAAGTTATACATTGAACAATTCATTAATATGATTTATTACACTAAATTATACTGAAATATTTCATTCAATAAGCAGGATACGTTCGATTTACCGATTCTATTATAGACGATACTAGTTTGTTATAAATGCACTTCCTTTCACCTAATAAATATTATTCACCATATTATTCCATTGGATGCAAATTATAATACAATCAACACCCGACAAAATAATATGCAATAACATATTCGAATAAAAGGGCATTCGGTAGTAGTAAATTATAATAAATTATGATGAAATTGTATAGGTAATGAGGAAATTTCATTAGTACAGAAATATAATCTTATATTTATATATTTTAACAAATTCATAAATATGCAATAGCAAAATTATTTCAAATAATTCAAATTTATTTCAAATTTAATATTAATATAATTATTTATTATAATAATGATGTGGCTTATTGGAAACCGTTACGCTATATCGCTAATTCTATATAAGTTCAATGGTTCATTTATAATTTACATTTAATAAAATGATAACTGACCAAACCGGCAAATACCAATAAATATTTATATAATCAATTCCTATCAACTCATTCGTTGTAATTTGTATGGAAATTTGGATAACTTTCCCTATTCACAAAATATGCAAACGATATAATTTGTTTTAAATGAAAGGTATCATTTATAAATAGATGAATACTTCGTAAGAGTATAATTTTCGATTGGCCCAAACGATTAAATGTAATAAAAATGAAGAATTATTTTATTAAATTACGCAGAAACGTAAGCTAGACCTGGATAAATTCCTTAGAATCCCGAAAGTTTCCCTCACAAATAGCATTTTTTCTCTCATGATTGTCACGATTGGAAAATTAATTGATAGCATTTTACAAAGAGATAATTTTCTATTTTAGTTGCCATAAGTTCAAATCTATGTTCAGTCAATCATTTCTCGATACTTGACGATTCCGAAGATAAGTGGAATTAATTTTGAAAAATAGAACACTATTTGAAGGGTTAAGGAGGGACATAACTTTTGAGCGTCCAAAACAAGGGTAAGTTTACGAAGTTTTTTTTTAAAAGAACTGTATTATTATAATGAACAATTCTTTTGTTATGGCATATCTTTAAGTACATTTCAAAATTTGTGTATCAAAAACAAAAAAACAAATTAGCTAGCCGTAATACTGTCGGATATGAAATTGAAAAATAAAAAAAAAATGAAAAGTATAGGCGAAAAAGCCACGGGGCGAAAGAGCCATTTCGATAGTCAGTTAGTAAGATTGTCATAAATATGAAGCCGATCGACGAAATACCTGATTCGCAATATGGGGTCATTTGTTATTTCGCAAAACGTGATCGAACATTTTCTGTAACATTTTTAATTATTTTTTTTTAGTTTTACGAGTGAAATAAAATCAACAAGTATATATTTTAATAAAGAGATGTCTTGTGCATGTAATGGTAAATTTGGTTTGAGGGTGGGGTTCTGGGTTTAGGAATTATCGTGCATTTTCTGAGAAATTTAGCTGTGGGGCGAAAGAGCCAAAAGGCAATAACAAGCGAAAAAAAAAACCAAACGAGGAAAAAAAAGCAGAAAGAACCACAGCCTGGACCAAGTGGCGTTAGACCAGCACGCATGCTGTCAGATGGCCGACTTACAAATACGATTCCAGTGAATCATCAGATTAATAAAATACACGACAAAACCGAAAAATACCAATTTTGATCGTTCAAAATAATAAATTCTAGTTGTTTTCTTCTCAAAAAATATTTATTAGCCTTTTACTATTTACTATTTTTTATGATTTTCCAGCTAAAAACAAAGCCATTTGCAAGGAAGTAGAACAATGGTTGTAGATCATAATCTAGAAGAGATAGAAAGTTACCGGCAAATAGTGGCTAAACGTTTATGCTATATTTTCCTAAAAGAACGGAACTGCCTATCTCTTCTAGATTCTGAGCTAGAGCTCAAAATGTGCAAAAGTGGCTCTCTCGCCCCACTCTACCCTATTAGTTTATCTCGTCCATGAGGTAAAGAATATTAAAAATTTTATTAAAAAAATTGTGGGTCATTAAAGAATAATGCTAAAAATTTGTTAAAAATATTTTTTAATATTATTTATTTAAAATAAATTCCAATTTTTTTTTTTAAATATTGGCTTTCCTTAAGGGCGGCGATACATTTAAAAAAATCGAATTTTTAATAATTTTTTTTTCGAAGAAAAACGAGTACTACGAACGCACCGAAGGACTTCTGTATGGCCCTGGAATCGCTGACTAGTTGGTAAGTCGCTGTAATCGTAGATTAACTGTGTGTCAAAACTTTAAAAGCGTTTTTCTCGAAACTACCTTTTTTTAAATTGGTGGGCAAGATAACTCAAAAAGTTCTCAACCGATTCTTATGATTTGGCACACATCTTCTCTATAGTATTAGCTTCTAGTTGAACCTCAAAAACGCCAATAAAAATTTTAAAAATTTACAATTTTTGACCCAAAAACAATCGAAAAAAGGGTGAAAATTGGGATTTTTTTTCTGAGGCGTTCCAATTTACGATTATTTGACTTTTTTGTTTTTTATTGGTATAACTAGAAGATACATGTTTTATGAACATCCTCAAACCAACATTTTTGATTTCAGATCGCTGTAACAGAAGCTAAAAATACCGCCGATTTGATGCCTTTCGCCGCGAAGGTCTCAGGAGATTTGTTACTGCGGCGGCCATTTTGAAAAAAAAATAATAAAAGTCTGATTTTTGAATGTTAATATATAATGAATAAACATTCATTTATTCCTTCCATTTTAAAAAAGCCTCTGAAAAACGGTCAAAATTCAGGCGGTTACAGGTATCGTCCCCCTTAAGGGCAAGAGAATATACAAATGCTAGGAAAAAATGTCAAAGCGATTCATCAATTACAGGCAGAAGAATCGTGCTCACTGCATTTTAAAACATGGTTTCGAAAAATCCGAATTTTAAGTTTTAAGAATATCGGTTTTGTTATCATTATTTGCTTATGGACTGTAACACAAACCCATTGCCGCGAATCTAAAGCTGGGTCCAGATCAATAATTATTTACGTTGTGCGTTGTATTTGATGCAAATTTGTTCGCGTTCGTCAAATTTTTGTTGATGTGGGCTATACACCGCACAAGGAACACACAAATATTTTCGTCAGATACAACACACGCTATCCATCGCCTGTCGGTAAATGTGCGCCGCAAAGAAATTTGCATTGCAAATATTTTCGTTGAATTCAAAATACAACATTCAACATATAAATTTTTTGATCTGTACCCAGCTTAACAAGTTCTTTTAACCACAAATTCTTGATATCGTAACATAATTTAACACGCAAGAAGAAAAGAATCAATTTTCCAAATTCAAAAAGTGAAGACTATCGGGTTAAGTGAAATCAAACACCGATTTTTTTTTATTTGGTGAAAACTAAAATTATTTCTTGAACGCATCGATTTAAGGTAAGTATTAATAGATCAAGAACTGATCCTAAGAAGTTACTAACTTTCTGTAAAGTATATAGGGGATTCTTGAGCTTGGTTCAGATCAATAAATTTATATGTTGAATGTTGTATTTTGAATTCTACAAAAATATTTTCAATACAAATTTCTTTGCGCCGCACATTTACCGACAGGCGATGGATAGCGTGTGCTGTATCTGACGAATATATTTGTATGTTTCTTTGTGCGGCGGATAGTCCACATCAATAAAAACTTTGCCGATATATTTCGAAAGTGACATTCTGTGAGATTTATTTTTGAAACATAATGTAAAATTGTAATATAATGAAATGTATCGATTCCGGAAAGTTTATACAATACAAAATGTACAAAGTTATATTATTCAAATACCAATTCAATTGAATTGAATATTTATCTCCATAAAATGCAAATCGTTAAAGTTTAGCTGAATGATAATAATCATTATATAGGATTACCGATTTGATTAGTAAATATTCCAATTTACGTAGTGATTTGATAATTTATTGTAACAATTAAACATGGATCAGTATTTTGATTTCTCATACCTATACCTTGTATAATACTTAATATCAAAATAATAACCTTACGCTAAGATTGCTTCTTAATGTATTATTTCACAAAATTTAACTTTCCCTTGATTAAAATTGTTGGTAATAATTTAAATTTAAATTCATAATATACGCGAGAAAAAACGAAATATTTTCCTATCTTTAATATTCTTTCTCAACCAGTTGAAAATTTATTTTAATATGGTGAGGGTTCTATCATGAACACATTTTCATTTTGTTTGTAATATTGTTCCCATCCCCGTTGATTGTATCGGGGATACTAAAAATTACAAACAGTGTAGAAATCCCTTTTTTTATTCACATTATTAATACAAATTTCATAAATACAAATCAAAACCACCCATTGCGACTGCTGGTTAACTCTCGTAAACCATATTTACACTTTCAAATATTAAAATGTATAAACATCTCCGTGTTTATATACCGAATAAAATTAGATGAAGGAACTTTTCTACTCTAAGTCAAACCGGATAGAGACCCTATTTGCCTATGGGTTAAATATGAAATAAAAAAAAAAAATCGCATACCAAACAAATCAAAACCATAAAACCCATAAAAAGTACATACACACGGTGTATATTATACAGCGGTAGATATATATCGAGAAAATCCCGGAAAAATTAATTTTCCATTCGCCTGGTTTTTGCTCCCTTCTTCTGAGTTACGAGTATAAGCTTTTTTTTATTATTCCTTATAAAATAATTCTTACATTTTTTGAACTTAATAAATTACATTTTCTACGCCAAGGCTTTTCAAATAGACCGCACGCTATGCACAAACATTTTCTCTCACCCATTCTACTCTGTATATCTGAATATACCACTTCAAAAATCAGTTCAAAACATAAATCTTGAAAACTCAACGATGAAGGGTGTAATAAGTCAGCTTAGAATGTAAACCGCATAAATGTTAAGTGCAACCATTTACCATTCCCGGGTTTTCATCTTTATATTGCCGGCCGAAGGATAAACGAACCGGCCAAGGAAACTGAAATAAATGACAATAAAATAATTTGGCCCCCCTGTGCAACAGACCACCACCAAACTCCATCATCTCTAAAACGTTATAGTACAGAAATGTAATTTTTTCAGCCTTTAAAGTTTAAAGTTATATAGTTTCATGATTTATGTAATATTAATCTAATGTAATTTACATCATTAGAAGTTCTGATAAAAGGGGTCGTTAAGATCTTATTAAAAATATTTCTTTTCGTCTTTCATTTTATATTACGAGTGTCATTATACATTACATCAACTCCTTCAATAAAATTAGTAGGAAATGGATATCCATGTATGGAAAATTCTTAATAGAGAAATAGAATTATTTTTTTAATATGATAATTTTTGTATAGAATCGTAAGTAACACATTTCGATTGCTTACCGGAAAGTTATTATATAAAACAATTTCCTTCATACTTCCTATCTTCAATGTTTTCAAAATATTATGTAATAAATATATTACTTTACATCCTTCCTTAAATACTTGATACAATGAATATATAGCATATATATTAGTATTACAGAACACATTACCTTTAGTTTTTATCGGCGACATGCTAGCGCATAGTTGCAAGCGGAAAATATTTTCACGGTAATTATAATTATATATGTAATATCTAAAATTTTCGAAAAACCAAATTATTAGGTGTTCATTCCTGATAATTCCAAAAAAATTTCCAACATATATACATTATAACTCATTACATTTCTTTATAGATTCTGACGTTCCTCGACTCTGTAGCGTACCTTCTGCTGGACCCTCTTTACCTTCAGAAGATGTTAAGATAAAAAGGGGCAGGTACCGTAGGTGGGGTATAATTAGAAACTTCACTACGCACGCACAAAATAATTAAAATAAAATTACAATATTTTACGAATTTTATTACAATGAAATATTGAAAATTGACTTACTACTTATTAATATTTACTTATGTTACTTACTGACTAATATGTATGGCCACAAAGAGGTTTCCTTGAAGTTTTCATATCCTTTCGCGTCAATAATATTTATTAGGTGAACTCCGGCGTGTTATTAATTTATCGCCCGGCTATCATAGGTCATTAATAAAAATTAAACTTCGAGGAAATTCTTCTACTTATTCTCTAACAAGGAATTAAAATCTAAACAGCCGTATACGTATAATCTAATCTTAATATATATAGGTATTAGAATAGAATTAAAACTACTCAGAGATTTAAAAAAACATTATACTTATAGTTTTGATTAAAAAAAATACCGTTCGATGAATTTTTTTTCACGAAAAAATTAAAATTCATTCAAAATCGATTCTTATGATTCAATTATTCGATGATAATCCTAACAAAATATTTTATTTTCTTCTCCAAGCAACAGAAAACTTACTCGGTGGCTTCACTTCCCCACTTGTAAAATTATCAGATGATATCTTACATATTCCATATATGACAGAAAAATGTAATTTATCGTACTCGACAAATTCAATCAATTCAAAGTTTAATTATATAATGGAATAATTTTATCTTTCTTTATAATTATTTTTCCGCTTATTCGAAGCACAAAAAACTTGCAGATAAATTGTGATAAATTTTAAGAAAATTAAATCTGTTTATAGTTCACCATTACCCCATCATTACACCACCGAAATACCTAATCCACAATTGACTAATACTAACTTTTTCCCAAATTTTGAACTTTTTCTACCAAAATCCAAACTTCTATCCGAATCTCTCAACCAGATTTACACTGCCCTAGCAATTAAATTCGAATTTTTTCCTCATTAAATAAAAAATTGACATTTTAACTGTAATCATAAATTTTTATTGAAATTACAGTCGAAACCGGTCATAACGGCCTTCAAGGGACCGAATAATTTCGTCGTTATATCCGGTAAGTCGTAATGTCCGATTTATCCGATATCCGAGAAACAGAACATTGCTTAGCCAAATTTTTATTAAATTCACCAGACTCCAGCCTAAAAAGCATGTCTGCCTTTTCTTACTGTATTAAAAACTCGTCTTTTACTCATTTTATATTTAAATTCGTCCGACTTAATACCGATTACAAAGTCAAGTGACGAATTGCACATAAACATATGTATACAATGAAACAAAATACAAAAATATTTCGTTGTAATTATGTCTACTCAAAATTACACCGAAAAACAAGATTCACTTTGTACATATTTTGTTGGTGATGTGGTCGTTATAACCGCTTTTTTTTTGCAGTTTTATAAAAATTGCGACGCTATAGCCGGTTTGTCGTTATAACCGATAAGAATTTGTTCTAGCAAAGCAAGTATGAAAGCTAAACGGGACTTTAGCTAAACTAAACGGGACAATTTAGGTCGCTAAAACCGATATGTCGTTATAACTCATTCCGACTGTATTTGGGGTGCATGAAAAGTTCGCAAAAAATAATTCTAAAACGAAATGCGAAAAATAAATCACTACAACTTGAATTTGATATTTCTCTATGTAGGGGGAAGGGGGGGGGGCGGTCCGTAAGTTGTTCCACCAATCTTATTTAAAATTTCTTCTTTGCTCTGATATTTTGATTGTCAACGTGTAGTTACATTCCACTAACACTTTAAGCGAGGCATAGAAGTTATAATACGCGCCGCTTACATTTGTGCCAGACGTGGCCGAAAATACGTCTTCGGAAAGTTTCACAGTAAATGTTTGAAGTGGTAATTTTTCATGAAAAAGTGAATGTGTAATTTACATAATTATCGTATTTTCAGTCCCCTTTTACAACCTCTACATTTCTTCATTTTTCAGGTACTGACCCTCTTAAGCGGTGATTTACAGGTATTTCGGATGGGGCAGCCCACGGAATTATTTTTCAAAGTTCCGACTTGCAATCATTTTGAAATTGGCTGTATTTTGTTATTTTTCTTATGCAAAAGTTTACAACTGAGGCCAGCTTTCCGGCTCTATATTCACTTTGTCCAAATAATCGCTTTCTTGCAGTTTATAGATAGAAACAAAAACTATGGCCAACCTACTATTCTAGTTTTTCCCAATAGATTTCTTATTATTAAAGATATAGGCTACTGGGAGAAATCATTCGTGTTATGTATAATTTGTGGGTTAAGCACTATAATGTATCAGTAGATCATCCATTATGTGAACCTTTACTTTACACCTTAAAAATATTAATTTATTGGTCTGCATATTAAATAATTTTGAAATAACTCTACATAATTGATATTTAAATAAATATGCAAGAAAATAGGCATTATTTTCCAAAAGAATCGATTTATTATTAAAACCATAATTTCCAGAGAACACACTTTAATGCTGAGCCCCCATGTGAGAACTTATATTTATTTCATACAATATGTGACTTTTCATTACTTTTTAAACCAAATTCACGTTACATCCCCATATCCATTTTCGATGGCATATATATTATATGGGTTCTGTTTAGGTAAGGTTAATAGTTGGGACTTTTAGTGTTTCTGAATAACCCGTAACTTTCTCCCAGCAAGTACCACATTCTTGTTTTACTCCTTCTTTTCTTTTTAAAATTAATATTAAAATATAAACAAAACTCTTTTGTCATTCTATTCTGAAGTATGCAAATTAAAATATATAAAGTTTGCTATATTATAATGAGTATATGTGAGTTTTTACAAACTTTATGCTTACAATAACTAAGGGGGAATATAAGAGTAATTATGAAAATAGTTTTCTGAAGTTAGGTTTGTGTCAGCGTTATATACCCAACCTATTACGTAATGTGGAAATATTGTAGGGGGTGTTTGTAAATAGTGTAAGATAGTAATAATTAACTGGCATTTTAATGATGAAGAGAAGAATCAATGCTCCATGAACTTTTAAAACAAATACTTCACGTATTCGTGTATAATGCTAGTTAAAAACGCAATTTGTTCTCGGTGCAGATTTTGAATTTTGAAAAATAATTCATAGTTTCATGCTTATCGACTATCAACCAATATCTCTAATCAACAAATATTAATCTTTAATTATAGGAGTAGGTAGTTCTAGGATTCATATTTCATTATTTTAATCTAATAACTTCAGATGTATAACGAGGAAAATTGAGAAAATGTATGTACCAATTCATTAAAATACAAAGTATAAGTCAAATCAGCTAACAAAGAACCGCCACCAATATGCTATTATAATTTAGTTAAATTAGAATTGAAATGTTTACTTACTTTTATGATTACTACTTTACTATTAATGTTGCTTTGATAGTTAGGTAAAAATACAAAAATGAAATATTTCGGCAAAATTGACATTTATCTAAGAAATATTAAGAATTCGTAACTAGAAATTTGAATATTGGACATCGCTACATTTGATCCGGATTTCCCGATAATTTTCTTCGGATGCAAAAAAATGTAATGATGCAGGAAGTTTATAAATTAGTTGAGGAAAAATACAAAAATATCAAAACTAAACTTTTCTTAAAAAAGCTCTGCAAAAACTCAAAAGCTCCGAGAAAGCTTTTTTCGGAACTTTATTTTTCCGTTTTAAAATCTATTTTCTATCCACATAATGATATATTACTTTAACCAAATTTCAAATTTTCCCAAAAAAAGCTTCTCAAATAATCTCGAGAGCTCATTAAAAGCTTAAAACGAAAATGTTATTTTATATAATTTGAAATTGAATTTTTATCCCTTTCATTAAATTTAAATGAAATAGGGAATTTTTGCAGAAAGCTCATCCAAAAGGTTAAAAGCGCAAGCGCAGCTCTAAGTTTCGAATTTAGTTTTGAACGTTTAAAAATCAATTTTTTATCTAGATAACGGTCAAATAAATTTCAACTTTTTCCAAAATAAAGCTTTACAAACCTCGAAAGCTCATTCAAATTAAAATGTCATGTTTTACAATTTGGAATCGAATTTTTATTTGATTCATTAAATTTATTTAAAATGTTAAATTTCTAGCTCAAAACTTTCTCAATCTACTGAAACCTCAAAGTAAGCTTAAGGTTTCGAGCGCAATTTTTACGTTTTAAAATCTATTTGCTATCCAGATACCCTTTGTATCTATTTCCTCAGATATCCAGATTTCTGTGTTGTCCTTTCCCGAAATTTTACAATAAATTATCCCCAAAA
>JANTOP010027593.1:0-12184 GCA_027564815.1 Symmerus nobilis | reverse complement strand
ACACCATAATATGAAATTACAATTGGTAATAAAATCTACGAAGTTTTTAGTTTCCAAACGAAACAAGCCTAAAACAAATGTGCTGAGAACTAAGGCAATATTAAGCAATTTAAAATGCATACAATTTAATAAGACATTATTATTGCATTAAAAGTATAATCATTTTAAGCACTTGCTATTCTTCAAAAATAAAGGCCTTAGATATTTCCGGCAGGGTATCACCCCCTTCGCATGAGCAGAAGTATTTCAAATAATGACGCAAACTTGTGAAGTCATCCCTATTCATGCAGGGCTTTCATTTTCATTTTGCTTCTACTGAAAAGTAGTCTTTTATTAGTTAGATGTATTTAACTAAAAAACTACACTACTCACTTAATTTTTTTTTTTGGGTGGCACTACTCGCTGTCAACAGAGTAGGTAGAGGGTTTTTTTTTAATTTTGATTATGATATTTTTTTTAAGGTTTTTGCTTACACAAGAAAATGACTAAACTTTGAAGCTTCATAGAAAATTGCACATCAATTATTTTAAAAATCCTTAACTATTTGCTTATTTTCAAGTAAAATACATGAGTGCAAAATTTCGACAAAATCGGCCCAGTAGTTCCTGAGAAAAGTCTACCTCAATTTGCACTGAAAATGCTCTTGGGAATGCTCCCTTTAAAAATAGAATAAAGTCAGAATTCAAAAAAATTGGTTTAAATATCCGGAAAAAATTGTTAAATATCGAAAAAAACTTGAAAATGATGAAAATCCGATCCGTTCTCGACTTGTTTCGGCTTTTATCTACCATTTCTTAGATCGATTTTATTCGATATATATTCTTTCTCCAGTTCCATTTCGTTGACTTTTACGAACTTTGATCGACTTTTTTGGACTTTCCTACTTGTCCCCTTGTGATTTTTTCACTCTTTCCGGGGCTTTTTTTCTTTAGATGTATTTTTATAAGCCTTTCAAATCTCAAAGGAGATGTATGTTTAGAAATTTATTGAAAGCTACTTTGGCTGCTTTCGAATTTTAAGCAGCTATAATAGATTCTCATTCCACAAAAACTTGGGAGCAATATCTGATAAACTGCATTTCAAACATCGCGATCTTAACTTAAGTTGAGACACATTTTAAAATGAATAGAATTCTATATTTATAGATAAAAAAATAGTACAAATCTCCAAATTTGAAATTAAGAAATATGTGGTTATCATCATCCTGTCTCATAATTTTCTGTCCGAATATCATTCAATCCTAAATCTTCGTTTTGGTCATGATTCCGTTCGTATTTGTGTACCTTTAACCTTTCATCTAAACTACCATCATCAGTAAGCGCTTGTACATAACTATTTCCTGCGGGGTCATCTAAAATAAGAGTAGCATTTCGATTCCCAGCGATTATGTCTCCCAAAGCAGACATGAATCTAAATTAAAAAAAATTATAACAATATTTTTTTAATAAATAAAATTCTCTTACACGTCCATTCTGCATTTAGTTTCTTCCGATTCAGAATCCCGAAAAATTGCCCCACTACCGGATAATTGATCACGAATCGCTTCCAGTAAACCTTCTATCGTTGTAAATCGACCATTAATTGCAGACGCACCCACTTCACAGTCTAATTCTGGTATCCGTAGTCGGCAGGTATCCGATTTCAATACATCCCGACTCATATCCTCTCGATCTATTAACTTAACTTCAAAACGTATTCCAAACTCTTCAATGCCACCACCAGATTTCACTTCATTCGTTTTCCAACCACACGAGTCGCAGTTTGTTGCCATTATAACAACATCTTTAAAATGAGGTATATTTGTAACCTTCATATTCGTTTGGCATGGAGCCCGACACTCGGGACAAGCGGTATCAAATTTCAACACTTCCCCATGCAATTCTTCCAACTTCCATTCATCCTCTTCGATTGGCTTTAATAGCCCGGCATCATTTTGATCAATTTCCTGCCGGCTAAAAATCCCCAACTGATGGTCCTGTTCGGTGGTACGTGTGAATGTCGTTACAATACAATTTATATCCGGATGGGGAGCGTTAGGATTTTCAACATGAACATTTCCGGATATATCTTCTAATTCAACGGTAAATGCAGTTTCAACGGTTTTTAACTTTCGTAATTTATCAATGAAATCGTCAATTTGTTTGGCTGCGTCTGGATGGTCAATCCGTCGAACCGCCTGATCTTGTTCCAATCCGGCAATCGATCGATCAATTATCCCTTCTAATGTTGTTATTTCACCCTTTTGCGATTGGGCTGGAATCTCAAAATCTAATTCCGGTATTTTAACTGATGTCCAATCCGACTTCACTATTCGTCGATTCAAATCTATGACGTCGTAAATCGATAAATTTATTTGGCGTCCCAGAGCTTCTATTTCACCGCCCGGCTGAATTTCGTTATTCGCAAAGCCGCAGTGGTCGCATGAAAATGACATAAGGACAACTTCCTTGTAGAATGGGATTCGGGTTAGAAGTAATCGTGTCGTTCCCTACAAAATATGAAGTGAATATTTATTGGATATTTTGCCAGATACTAAAAACACTTACATTTTTGAAGCAATTAACGCAGCATGATTCGATCTCAGTGATTTCTGGATCCGGAGCTTCCGTATTTAAATCGCGGAACATTGGTTGATTTTTCAGAGACATTTTTATTCGGAATGGAAAATTGTTTACAGCGAAATTGACGCATGAGATAAAAATATTCGATTTTCTTCTATTTTAGTTCAGAATATTCACGAAACAAAATAAATAAAAAAAAACATGTGAATTGAAGTTAATTGACACACGAGCACTATATATTATGTCGGCGGCAGGATCTGTAAAGCATTTTAAGTCATTTTACATTTCTTACATAGGCTGACATTTCAATACAATCAACTTTCTTAGCTCAGTCTGAAAAAGTTAAATTATATTATGACGTAGGTTACACGATCAGTTTGACATCAGTTTGGTCTATCAGTTTGGTTAGATTGACGTCAGACTGATTTACTGACGGACGGATAAACCGGATTGACGGATTTTTAAATATTTTTAATAATTTTCATCAGTCTATTATACACCATTTTTGTTGTTAATATTATTCTAAGTAAACTATCGACGATAAAAATGTAAAACCAGAAGGAAAAGTGAAAAATCAAAATTTAATTTTCCAAATAAGGCAAAGTTGTACAATTTTTTTGAACCTCTTCATGGCATAATGGATATAGCGCCCGCCTTTGAAGAGGGAGGTTGCAGGTTCGAAGCCAGTGTCGACATCACAAAAAAATTATTAGCTCAATAATTTGTGATCGTCACAATGATTGAACTTGAAACCGCGTCATATCGGATGGTGACGTAAAGCTGGCGGTCCCGTGTATAAGAATATAAGTATTCTTATACAGAGACTCCTTATGTATTGGGGGTATCATAAAAAAACAATACACAATCCATTGCTATTAAATATGTAATTGGTCAACAGCGATTTAATGATCAAAATAAAGAAACAACAAATACGGTTGAGCGCTAGATTGACTACCTAGCTCCCTCGAGCAGTAATGGTAAAAGATGATACAATTTTGTATACACCATTTTTAGAATGAGAATATCAGTATATTTGAAGGAAAATTTAGCTCAGAAACCATCGCACAAGCACTAGACTTCATACAGCAAACATAAAAATATAAATAGCCATGATATCAATGGCCAACCGTTTGATTTTGTGCACAGATATCAACAAGATTCTCGCGACTTTCAAGAAAGATATCAACAGCAACAGCAGATTAATTATGTAAAATTTAAATTTATTGGGTAAACCATACATTTCTGCACTTTAGTCAACTAATCCATGTTACCAATTTTAATTTTCGTGAAAAATATGAACCTCTTAATATATCGCAGGAAAAGTAGAAAATAGATCTACTTTTGCGCTGAAGTATAACGCAGCGCTTCCACAATATTGAAAAGTATTTTTCTACTCTGTAAATATTACTGCAAAGTGATTCATTTTAAACTCAGTACTTCCATATTATTTTTTAATTTCAATAGAATATATTTGTCAACACCTTCTTAGTAGTTGGGTTTGTCGAGAATTGAGTGAAAAGTAAAAAAGAGAGAGAGAGTGTAAATTTGGTGGAGTGAGACAATCAGCTGTTATGGAAATCATTATTAAAAAGTCGAAAGAATTTTGTTGATATCTATGCACAAAATCGATCGGCAGGTTCCATATCGCCATATAAACACGTTTTTCAACTTTCTTGCACATTTCAAATTGATCTGCGTAAGCGCATTGAAGTTGATGTATCTTCCGTCTGAGTTTTGACGAGACGAGAAAAACTTGTTAAAACACACCACATCCATCATGTAAACGTGATGATCGATGAATATTCTTTGAAGTGTCAAGAGCATTTTTATTGTTGATATTTACTTCGAATCGGTGACTTTTTTGGTTAAGTTTTTATTAAAATAAAATTCCACGGTTTTATTGCTTTGCCAGCGCTTTCAGTGAACAAACTTTAATTTAAATCATATGCTTGGCAAACAAAACTATGACTTCCATAATTAAATTACACGCTTTGTCGGGAGCAATGGATGAAACGCCTCCATGCTATCTCCTGCAAGTTGACGAGGTTAAAATTCTATTGGATTGCGGGTGGGACGAGAAATTTGATCCAAATTTCATTAAAGAAATTAAACGGTAAAATAATGAACATTAAATTTGCAATATTATGAATTATTACAAATCTCCGATAGTCACATCCATACAATCGACGCCGTCCTCATATCATATCCGGATCCAAACCACTTGGGAGCCTTACCGTATTTGGTTGGTAAGCTCGGACTAAACTGTCCAATATACGCAACGATTCCGGTTTATAAAATGGGACAAATGTTTATGTACGATTTATACATGTCCCATTACAACATGTACGATTTTGAGTTGTTTTCACTGGACGATGTGGACTTGGCATTCGATAAAATCGTTCAATTGAAATATAATCAAAGTGTTTCATTAAAAGGTATATCCATTTGTAAATCTCCAGTTAAATTTACTGGATAAATTTATATTTTAGGCAAAGGTTACGGTATTACAATAACACCCCTCGCAGCCGGACACATGATTGGCGGAACGATTTGGAAAATTGTAAAGGTCGGCGAGGAGGATATCGTATACGCGACTGATTTTAATCATAAAAAAGAACGGCATTTAAATGGATGTGAATTAGATAAGCTTCAACGGCCGTCGTTGTTAATAACGGATGCTTACAACGCACGGTATCAACAAGCACGACGTCGAGCTCGGGATGAGAAATTAATGACGAACATTTTACAAACACTTCGGAACAATGGAAATGTTCTAGTAGCTGTTGATACAGCTGGACGGGTACTTGAACTAGCTCATATGTTAGATCAATTATGGAAAAATAAAGAATCCGGGCTGTTAGCGTATTCACTAGCTTTGTTAAGTAATGTAAGCTACAACGTTGTTGAATTCGCCAAATCACAAATAGAATGGATGAGCGACAAGTTAATGAAAAGCTTTGAGGGAGCGCGGAATAATCCATTTCAATTTCGTCATCTACAATTGTGTCATACGTTAGCGGAGTTGAGTAAAGTGCCAAGCCCAAAAGTTGTTTTAGCGAGTACACCAGATATGGAGAGCGGTTTTACACGAGAGTTATTTGTTCAATGGGCTGGTAATCCAAATAACAGCATCATTTTAACGTCAAGGTAAACTAACTGCATTTCATTGATAAAACAATTTAAATTATCCAATTTACAGAACATCGGAAGGCACATTAGCTCGTGATTTAATATTAAACGGATCGAATGGACGGAAAATGGAATTAGACGTTCGTCGACGGGTAGATTTGGAAGGTGTCGAGTTGGAAGAGTACATGCGACGCGAGGGTGAAAAACATAATCAATCGAAATTGATAAAACGTGACATTGAAGAGAGTAGTTCGGATTCCGATTCAGACTTAGAAATGAATGTAATTACGGGAAAACATGATATCGTCATTCGGCCGGAAAATCGATCTCAAACTGGATTTTTTAAATCGAGCCGCCGACAGTACGCAATGTTTCCATTTCATGAGGATAAATTAAAATATGATGAGTACGGCGAAGTTATACAGTTAGACGAATACCGAGTCTTAGATGTTGGAGCAGATCTCTTGGTTGTTGATGAAAATAAAGAAAATTTACTCGTAAAAGCTGACGATATGAAGAAGGAAAAAGAGAAAACTGACGGTAATTCGATTTATTATTGTAGAAAACCTCTAGGTTTTAATATTCTTCTCTTCAGATGTCTCAGTAATCGAAAAACCGAACAAATGTATTAGTAGCCGGAAATTGATCGATGTGAATTGTCAAGTACAATTTATCGATTTCGAAGGTCGTTCCGATGGTGAATCAATGCTACAAATTCTTTCCCAGTTGCGGCCACGGCAAATTATCGTCTTACGTGGTTTACCGGACAACGTTGATTTCATTGCAAATCACTGTAAACAGAATATTGGGTCTCGGGTATTCACACCACATAAAGGTGATATAATTGATGCAACAACGGAAACCCATATTTATCAGGTTCGGCTGACGGAAGCCCTTGTGTCACAATTACAATTTCAAAAAGGTAAAGATTCTGAGGTTGCTTGGATAGATGCAGAAATTATTATCCGCAATAAACGAATTGTGGACAGTTTGGATATGGAAGTGGATGAAAATGACGATGACAACGGTATTTTATAATCAAATCATTTTCTTTATTTTTTAAATTAACATCCCATTCTCTTCATTTTTAGGTGAAGATAAAAAAATTTTAACACTTCAACCGTTAGCCGAAGCTGATATTCCTCCACACGATTGTGCGTTCATCAATGAACTGAAATTATCCGATTTTAAACAAGTCCTTCTTAAGAACAATATATCATCCGAATTTTCTGGTGGCGTTTTGTGGTGTTCAAATGGAACATTGGCATTGAGAAGGGTTAATGAAATGAATTTAATCTTTGTACTGTTTTCTTTAATCGCCCGTTTGTTTTTCAGATGGATACCGGCCGCGTTACATTGGAAGGATGTCTGTCAGACGATTACTATAAAATTCGAGAATTGTTGTATGAACAGTATGCGATTATCTAATGTAAATCAATGGTTTTCTGGATAATAGATTTTTGGAGTTTTCAAAAAGAATTTTTATATATGTCAAACGTTCCTATTTGTTACGATTCGAAATTCTTTCCTTGATCTGAATGAATTTCGTCACGGACATCGTCATTGTCTAAAGAATTTGGCAAATCTAAAGGATTTTAGAAATGCTTAAGAATTAAGAATTTTTACAAAATTTTTAAAGAAATTTTCAATAATATGGCGAATTTTAAAAGAAATATAAGCATTGAAGCACTTATACCGTAAAATTAGATGAACCCAACGAACTGCATTTATTTTTGGCGTTCATTTCACCTAGGCAGAGATAGATAGAGTCTAGATTAGGATTTTCTCTGATTTTTCTCAAATTTTATTCAAACTTTGACAGCTTGTCAGATTTTTCCCATCGCCTAGCCATATTTTTTTAGACTTATACATACACGACTTACTTCCCACATCTTCCTGTGTCCAACCTTTTCTTCTGATTTTTTCGGACCCAACAATTTTTTGGATTTTTTCCGACTTTAACATCGAGCCGTACAACATTTTACTAAGTTTTCCTATTTTTCTTAAATTACCCAGACTTCTTGATGTTTTTCGGACTGCTTCCGGACTTTCTCAATTTGTTCCCCACATTTTCCCTTCTTTTTTAATTTTTGTATCCTTTTTTCTGATTTTGCCCAACATTGTCACAAGCGAAACTCCCGATTATATTTCAATTATTTGTCAGCTTCCACGAATTGCTTCCAACTTTCCATGGCTTCTAGCAACTTTTACAGACATTTTCGGAATTGTATGAGTTTGGCCTGATCCTTCCCTAATATTTCATCAACTTTTCTGATTTTATCTTAATATTTTCTGACTTTTCCTAATATTTTTTCGACTTCTCGACTATTCCGACATTATTGCGCCATATTTCCACACCTTTTCCCGACATTTCTCAAGATTGTTCAAGCGGTTTGAACTTTTACCAGTATTTTTCTGTTTCTTCTGCTATAGGGCCTTTTCCCGATTTTTCTTGATCTTTTCCGAATTTGCCCGATATTTGAGCGGATTTTTTTCCCAATCCGCTGACATTTTCTGAACTTTGCGATTTTATCCCGACATTTCAAAGGTAACAAATTATGAAATAATGATTCATTAAAAATTTGAAGAAGTTATTTTTATATAAAAATTGTAATGAAGTAAGGAAAGCATGTAATGCAATCAATTAGGAATTTTTTATATCAATTTTTATTGAAACCGCTAGGGCAGACTTTTACGTCTACTGTAGGCTTCAAACAATTTACCATTCTGCGGGAACTTTCATTTAATAATGTATCTAACGACCATCTGAAGTACCTTTGGCTAGAATAACACACATAACGCTAATTCTACTAATTAAAGACCGACCTAGTCATGACCTACACGTGTAATAAAAATTAACCGAATGGGGAAGGGAAGTTCATAACCTCCCCCACGTTAAAGTAAACTTGAGACATTTCCTCCGAAATCAAAAAAGAAAATTGTAAAAAAATAAATCACTAGAATTAAATAATTTATTTGAAAATACCGTAAAATCACTCGAGCTCTGTGTTATCATCGGGGATTTGGGAATCTTCAACCGTCCGATTTGACGGAATATACATTTTAAAACTAAATTTAGATTTCGGAAAAGATCCCTGTAACGAAAATAATTTTTTAAATTCAAAAATAAATGAAATTCTGAATATCGTTACCGTATTTAATACGGTGCAACCTTGTTGTGTTGTATGAAAACCATGACTAGCATCTCCAATTACAATAAGATCCGGTAACGGATAAAGCAGTAGAGAGGCATCATAATCCCAATAAGTTGGGAGAGCAATTGGACTTAACGGCGCTAGGGTTCCTTGACAAATCAATGTTCGAGCAAACTAGAAACCGAAAGAAATCATTGATTATCCTGTTTCGGTAATAATAATAAATCATTTTATCTTACGTGATCTGCTAATTGACCATCGGTCGGAAAATGAATAGTATTTCTACACAGTTTCGTAACCAAATCACACCGACAAACTACAATCTGTTGGGTACAATATTGGATTCGACAAGGATTCGTAGCTAGAATCGCACGGGGCACGAGTCGTTTAAATTCGTCACACAAACATTCTGGTAACGCAGGCCTCGGTAAAATACTCGCGGACATGGGATCATCTAATGATGGAACTAAAATGATATCCGTTTCTCGTTTTAATTGATCACAATGCGTGAACAGTTCTGCTAACGTTTTTAATCGTTGTTTGAGGTTAAACGGATTTTCTGACGATCGAATGAATGGTCCCATTAGAACAATAGCTGTTGGTGGACAATCGTTATATCCATTAATAAGAACCGATAGTTTATCCATTACATGCACGTTGTCCAACCAACAATCGGATAGAAAAACGATCGTTGCTTCTGAATTTAATCGTTCCGTATTCCGTAGTTTTTCGGAATATTTTAATAACGATTTCGATGTACCACCCCATGTGTTTAGATTACCAAAAAATGCACGACTACTCACAGCCGATTCGGGCGGAGGAAAACCTAACCCGGCTACTTTAATCATTCCATCTACGTATTGTCCTTCGACCAACACAAAACTCCCATCACAAAATAAACCGCTATGATATCGGGTCGCGGTTAAATCTAACGGTACACTTCCATTTAAATCTTCAAGATGGAATTTATTTTCGGTTAACTGTGTTAACAATCCTAATACGACGACCTCATCACAATGGGATTGGGCCAGTAGGTTCTCAATTTGTCGTAATTGAAATTTCTTTACGGTGGACGTGGATCCTAATACGTTTGGCGAGAACAGTTCATGTCTCATTGTTCGTTGCCATAAAATTATAAACCGATCTCGCAGAAATTCGGACTTGTTGAAAGCGGCCGGCAAAATACGTCGAACATTATTCTCTAAGAAATATTTCCGTCGTTCTTTGTTGTACTTAAATTTCGGTACATCAAACGCATTGATTACGCTGAAAATAGTTTCGGTATCGTCCAATCCGGATCGGTTACATTCCTAAATATTTAAGGCACAGAAAAACAAAATTCACTATAAAACAATTGTAAATTTGATGAAATAACTAAATCTTTATTTCGGAGGCAGCTGTTGAAGCGCACCCACCTAAGGTTGTGTTCCCCTTTTCATATGAAAAAAAGACAATCAAGAGTAGGGCTCCCTACCCTGCCACAATTTACCTGAATTGCTATTTCCAAGTGTTCCTTTTCGATGTTAACTGAAGCCAATCCTTGATTTTGTATATGGTCACAAATCTCGTCAAGCCATTCTTTACGCTGCTCAGTGGCTAGCGAAAGTAAAATTTCAACCAAATACAAAATTGCTTCCCTAAAAATGGGTATGAAATTTACGATGAAAATATAACTTCAAATCGAAGCTTTTCAACTCACGATCTTAAAACGAACCCACTTAGCTTAAATGTAGTTATGATTTGTTTCCGGACAGCAGCGTTACCGTTCATTTTTAATTAATTTTTAATTTGTTTTATTTCAATTTGAAATTAGCATGTTTTTGAAGACTGAAAATGCAAACAATAACGTTTTTGGCTTCAACTGTCATTTTTAAGCGGGAACTTGGGTGTTTAACTTTTAATTTATTAGGTTAAATTTGTGTTTGTGTTTTCGGGCCCTTCAATCTTCGCTCATCAATTAATTTTGATAATTTAATTAAAGTAATTGGAAAATATAATGGAAATTGATGAGGTTGAACCACTTGAAAATTCAGAATCTAAATCCAAAATTGATCTAACTGGTAAAGCTGTTATAACGGAACCAATCGAAGAACAACCCAAAATTCTATCTGACGTGGATGATGATGACGATGGACAAATTTGTAGAAAGAAGAAATCAAGAAAAATCCTCAACTCATCCGATGAGGATGATCAACAACCAACCCATCAGCTAATGTCAGGACAATTAGCAACATCTGATTTATCTTTATTGGGAAACGATGGAAGAAATTCTGCATCCAGCAAACCATTAAAATTCTCTAGTTTAATTGATACAGATTCAGATGATGGTCAAAAGGAAATAGAACCCAATAGCAATGAATTGTTTGACAAGACGAAGCAACCGAAAAGGAAGAAAATTTTGAAGAAGAAAAGACCGAAGGAAAGGAAGACAATTCAAAAAATATCAAATGATTCATCCGATGTTGGTTTAGAAATATAAAATATAAGTATTTTCTAATTCCTCATTTTATTTCTAGGATGAAGCGATGAAAAGTAATGGGAAACGAAATTCAACAAGTTCCTCCAATGATTCCTCAAGCGGAAATGATTCCGGTGATATGGATCCAATACCAACCGTGCCGAGAGAAATGCCAGCGAAAAGAGTGAGTTTGGTGTTTATTTGAGCTACACACAGATATTCTAATGATAATTTATTGTTATTTTAGTTATCAGCTAAAGAAGCAATGGAACAAATGAAACAAATCCAAAGCGATTCACAAAGACGGGCTCGAGAAGCTCGGGTTAAGTAAGAAATTTTGACGTAGGATATCCTAATATCGTAGGGAAAACTTTGGTAGGAGAAGTATGAAAAGGGTCGGGTAAAGTTGTAGCAGGGAAATATCTTTAATGTCGGCATACTCGGCAAAAATTGTCAAAATTCTAGAAAGGCTTATGGAAAATTGTAAGAGATTGATAGTCCTCGGGAAAAATAGAAAAAATTTCATAAAGTAGGAAAATAGTAAAAAGAAATCTCGATTGCAATAGTACTTTCCGATCTGGAAAGTAAACAAAATCAGCCCAAGTAGGGGAATGGCCTGTAAATACTGAATATCCGCATACCGATAACGTTTTTATTTTCGCTAATTGAAAATCGAAACTGCACTATTTATAGTGATTCTACGATTTGAAAAATTTCAAAATAATTGTGCACTCCCTATCAAGATATTCTGGATCCGCTACTGTCTCTTAAGCCGGCGCCAAACGATGGGGTGAACGTTTGTTTCAAATGTTTGCCTACAACATTTGAGTCCAACATTGGGCGATTGACATGGCAAGTGCCCTGCTACACGGTGGATCGAA
>JANTOP010027582.1:0-12186 GCA_027564815.1 Symmerus nobilis | reverse complement strand
CACAAACAATAGCTTATGACTCAGGCTTATGATCAGACCCAATTGGGATACAATCGGGAGGGTCTAAAAAACAGGCCTTTTTTGGGGTCACTCTTTCTTAGCTTTCTCCACAGAAATTTAATGACAAAATTTTGGAAAATTTACCAGTTTTATGGGGTCACGATTGTATTTATATATTTGACGACAGATCCATATTTTTTTTTTTTTTGAAGTTTTGGTATTTTTCTATATTACATGTGGTTTTTAGGGGCTAGGAACTACATTATGGGAAATGGATTTCGTTAGATTTCATTCAAATTATGAGGTCTTGTAGCAGTTGGGAATATTGTTGATCAATGTTGCAATGTTCCAAATTCAAGAAAAAAATCATATGAGAGCAGACGGTCCCAGAAAAACCCAGTTTCATTATCTTGAAGGTTCTTCTTTCATTTGAGGTTAAAATCTTTAAATTAGGGTCATCTGATTTGGATATAGGGAATTTTATTCATATATACTGCATATTGGATTAATAATGCCATATTAATTGCAATAAGAACCCAATTTGGTCTTGAATTGCAAAGCTGGACGAAAATTAACTTACAAAATACGGATTTAAACTTTTCTACAAATATTTTACCATACAAATATCACTGAATGATCCATTTCTACTTTTCTAAAATTTTCCTTAATTTTCCGCAGATTTCTCTATTTTATTTAATTAAGAGAAAACAAACATTTTCACTAGAACACAGAAAATAAATATTTTCAAAAGACCAACATTTCCATCCTGAAGATCCTTTGATTTTCTATCCGCAAAATTAGCTAATTAAAAATAGTAAAAATTAACGGATTTCCCAAATTATTTCAAATTATTAAAATATAATGTTTTTGGGGAAGATTTGGTATAATAAAATTACAGGAAAGTTGGTTTGAAATAAATAAAATCCTGAAAAGGAAAAAGGTACGGAATTTGGTCGTTATTTTATCTGTAAAATATAGTTGATGCGTGATAATCAATCGGTGGGTCTTAAAGACTTGGTATACCTATACCTCACAAGCCATATAATAAACTTAATTTAATATTGATATTCTATAATGATTTCTCAATATCTTATTATATACTTTTCATATATTCATTGCGTAGATATATATCTTTATGGATTAATTAAAATGATTTAGAATTGTAAGACAATTTTTTATTTTTTTTTCTTACATTTGATTAAGCAATGACGGTGGAGGAAAAATAAAATAATATCGAGACCATGTATTGTGGTTAAGTTTATTACAAAATTCGAATGAAACTACAGTAATGTTGAATTCTTTTGTCTCTAACTTATAACATATATTACGTTTTTTTCCTATCTCACATAATCGCTTAAACTAAATCTAAATCTCGCTGAATTGAAATGTCATAATTCGTTCAAGTAAATAATAACTCTATTGTCGGTAAAGTTTGGAATAAAATTGTTTCGAATAACCCTTGAAGGTTATTGTCTTAATGAGATTGAATCGATCCATCCGAACCGGCAATATAGGTGAAGATTGTAACCACACATTTATCTTATACAAAATCTGCGAGATTTATTTTTGGTTTGGCCTTAATACTCATTAAATAATAATTGTATTTATTTATCAACAGACTGGGTGAAAAGATTTCTTTTCATTCGATTGCGATTCATCTCAAACATCATCTTCGTTATCTCATTCCATACAGCCATCCCTTGATTTGAACACAGACGATTTTAATTTAATAAAAAATCGATGAAATTCGGAGGCGGATTGTATATACGAGATATGGGATGCTGTATATGGGGGGATATATACTCGTATATGCATCATAATCTTAAACCTTTAATAGAAAGTTTCGTGCCGTGTAAATATCTCTGTATCATACCATGTGTAATACCATGGTTTGGCTTTGGAGTATTGTCAGGAAAAAAATGATTCACATTATAGAGGAGCGGTCGGATTCATTCATTTTCACCAACACACTTAATTTTTTTATTTTTTTATCCAACTCTTGTCTTTACCTTGGATCATTATTTGCAGGTGGAATTGGTTAAAAACCAAAAGAAAAAAATTGAAGATGAAGATGAGGTTGTATCACCAACTTAAATTGAGACAGACAAAAATACTCGTACATAACTAAGATATTTTTGCATGAAGAATGGAATGTTAAATATGTCGGTATATACATACGATTTTGCCTGAAAAGTGGAACTCCAACAAATTATAAATTTTATTAATTAAAATGCAATTTTTTAAGTTAAAATAGATATTTACTTAACTGTTTGTAATATTTTGTCATAATTATTATTAATAAATATTTATTAATCATTATTCTCAGTGAATCTTTCAGATTATATTATACCTGAATAAATAACCTAGATATTTTAATGTGCGATGATGGTTAATTATTGATATTTAAAATAAATTATTAATCCGGTGGATTCCTCCGTTTCGTACCGATTATGAAAACCTGTAATTATTTTGAAATATTATAAAATAGGTTTGTAAGTTATATAACTAACATGTAATTATTATATGCTGGTCAATAGTTTTTAGTTTTATAGTTCACAATTAATTTATTCATATTTTTATTAAAACATGAAAATTATAAGTTAACTGTTTGTACGTACCTGCCTACGTATAACTAGTTTGTTCCTCCTCTTTTCCATATAACTGGGTCCAACTGTGTATAGATTATTTATATATAATTTCCTAAATACTTAGTACATATTTAGGATATGTAAGTAAGTCGATATGAAGAAGTCGAAAAAGTTGGGCAAAAATTGGAGAAAATTCAATAAGAGAAGTGAGTCAGGAAACATCGATGAAAAGTCTAGATAGGTGGATTCATGAATTATTAATTTCAATTCGTGGAAATTCATTATTTAATTTACCCATATTTTCTCCGAACTTTTCCAATCATTTGTATCAATTTAATATTTATCAGATTTTTTTTTTTAATTTCTCGGAATTTTTTAATTATCATCAAAATTTATATATTTTTATCCAATCTTCCATGATTTGACTGATATCTTTTTTTAAAAACTATTCTGGAAACTTCAATTAATTTCAAGGGTGTTACATCGAATGTAAAGAAATTAATAATTTTCTACCTGACCGGGATTATCGGGATTTTTCCATCGGAAATATAGGAGTTGTAGATCTTAGAACTTTCGCCAAATTTATTATAATCCTTAAAGGTCATTTTTCATATGTGAATTATTTTAGAATCATATTTTAGTTGGGTAATGTAGTTTACGATAGAAATTCTTCCCTGAAATATTTGCAGGTTTAACTGACATCAATATAAATGTACAATTGATACAAAATAAAATCATTAGGAGGCGGATTCAAGAGTTATATGGAGTAATTCTGAAATTCTTTTAACTTTTAAAGCTCGTTTATATTAATTTAAAATAATAATAATAATAATATCTGTTTGATTGATCTGAAATCGATTTAGGATAAATCAGTGGCGTGGAGTCGAATGTGCAGGAGGCGAGGAGCACACCTGAAATATAAACCAAATCGTAACCAAGTCTTATTGCTACAAATTGATGCACCAATATATTTTCTATAATAACTTGGAGCTATTTCACTAATTCTATTTGAATTATGAGGGGGAAGGAGAGGAGCTACAAACCTTTTTAAAAAATTCCAAAAGCTCATCGACAGCTTTTAATTAAAATATTACTTTACTCCCAATAATTAAATTTAACTGAAATCCGATATTTTCGTTAAAAATTTCCAGGGAAAATTAAAAACTGGGAGAAATGTTAAAAAATCGTTTTTAAATTTATACACTTTTAAATCTATTTTCTATCCCAATAATTCAACGTCATTGAACTTCCAAAAGCTTATGCAAAGTTTTTAATAAAATAATAATTTTATTCATTTTCAAATCAATTTTACCTCTCGATAAATAAACTTAAATTAAATCGGAAACATTCGTTAAAAAGCTCCGAAAGCTTTGAAATTTTTTTAACATTTTTTATTGGGAAAATTAGAATTTTCGTAAAAGAACCAATATCTGGATAGAAAATAGATTATGAAACGTTAGAAATTAAGTTTTAAATTTAGAGCTTTCATTGAGCTTTATTAGTTTGGCCAAGGTTTTTGCGATAATTCCATATTTCGATTAAATTTAATGAATCGATTAAAAATTATATAAAATGACAATATAATTTTAAGCTTTCAATGAGCTTTTGAAATTTTTAATTTATTTTTGGGAAAATGTGAAATTTCGTTAAGGGATCGTTATCTCGATAGACAATAGATTTTAATACGTCAGAATAAGGTTCGGAATATAAAGCTTACTGGGAGCTTTTAAGTTCTGCAGAGCTATTGTTCGAGTTGTTTAGTATTGATATTGTGTATTTTTCCTCAACTAGTTTTAAGACTTCCAGCAACATTACATTTTTTTGGATCCGAAGAAAATTATCGAGAAATCCGGATCAAATTTCGCGAAGCCTGATATTCAAATTTCTCAGTGCGAGCCTGTACGATTTTTTTATTTTTTTTAGATAAATGTCAACTTTTCAATATTTAATTTTTTTATTATTATTAATTCTAACTGTCAAACCAACCTTCTGCGTTTTCACATTTTACACGCCACTGCTCTTCATAGATGTCCTATCTGGACGGATTAATATTAATTATTGTTTTTTTGGGTAATTTATTCCTCGCTTAACAGCTCAGCTTTCTCTTATTACCCCACTTTTGATGGAGCTGTACCAGATTTCGTAAGGAGGGAATTTTCTTCCTAACTTCAGGTTCGTAGTCAATGACCTCAAATTTACAAAAAAAAAAAAAAAAATGTATTTCCATTCAAAGCGGGAACAAAAATTAGGAATTTGTCATGTTATGTTATCTGAAGCGTTTCAGGTGTTGTGGCCCACTATGTTCAGAATAATAGGTACCCAAATCATAAACAATAGTAACTACATAGCATAACAGTAACATAAGGGGGGAGATACATTTAGATGATCTAATTTTGGGATATTTTTAAGATTTTTTTTTAAAGGATAGCTTATAATTCAAGAAACTCGCGAATTCGTCTGAACTTTAAAAAAAATAAACTTTGGATTTTAGACCACATATTTTGCTTCGAAAAAATCATTTATTTAACAGATTTTTCAAAACTTTCGGGTTCATCTAAAAAGTAATATTATAGAGAATATATTTGCAAAATTTCATCGCGATTGATTAAGAAATTTTGGAGTTATCGCTTCCACACATTTGAAAAACATAGTTTTGAGAAAAACGCGATTAAAATTTGGACTAACAGTTCAAATTTAGTAAAGACAAGGGTCAGGTTCTTGAGCCATAACATGAGAATTACTGGGCATTTAATTATAAAACTTTGGTGACTTATTCTTAAGATGTTATACTATATATTCATGAAAGTATTAAAAGAATTACGCAGTCAGTGAGGGCAATAGATGGAAAAAAAGTGCACATTTATTGACTTACATATTATTGACTTATCCCCTTACTTCAAATACTAGGTTCATTTTTGAATTGCAGTCTGGGAAAAGTGATTGGCCTCAATTAAAATTATCACAAAGTGATACCAGAAAACCATCAATTAATAGCGGCTGTTAGAACAAACAAATTCATGTTAAACCGATGTTGTATAATCCATCAGGTCTCGATAGGGCGGTCAATGCTAGCCTTAATATATTTTTAATTTCTGACTGTTCATTGTTCGGAGAATGGTAGGACGAGCTTACTGTGGCTCTGCTTGTGGCTGTCATCTTATCTGATTTTAATTCTTCCTGAGCGTCCAGTTTAATCAAATGCTCATTTGGAAAAAACGGAAAAACAAGCAAATGTTTTGAGTGAAATTTTTTTGAGTGTAATTTTCTTTTAATAAAATTCTCCTATAACGTTTCGTTTCTTTTTTTTTTTGGCAATTTGAATTTCTTTTACTGATTTTTTTTTTGAGTGAAATTTTTCTGGGGGGAAATTTCTTGAGTAATTTCTTTTCAATTGAATTTTTCTTAATAAAACCAATTTTTCTCTGGCTTTGATTATGGATATTTTATTGAGTAAAATTTTATTGAGAGATATTTCCTTGAGTGGAATTTTCTTTCAATAAATTTCTTACCTAATACTTGATTTTATCTCATTTAGCAAGTCGAATTTTTCGAGATCGATTTTTTTTGAGTGCAATTTAACTTGGCGAGTAAAATTTTGAGTAATCTCCTTTCAATTGAATTTTTCTTAATAAAACAAATTTTTCTCTGACTTTGATAATGAATATTTTATTGCGTAGAATTTTATTGAGTGATATTTCCTTGAGTGGAATTTTCTTTCAATAAATTTCTTACGTAATACTTGATTTTATCTCATTTAGCAAGTCGAATTTTTTTTTGAGTGAAATTTTACTTGACGAGTTGAATCTTGAGTAATTTCTTTTCCAGGGAAATATCTTTAGTGAAATTAATTTTTTCTCTAATTTTGGAAAAGGAATTTTTTTTGAGTGGAATTCTGTTGAGTGAGATTTTCTTAAACGATATTTTACAAGTTAATTTGAATTTGGGGCAATTAAATTGAAATTAAATATTTTCAACGGTAATGTCTGATTTTAATTAGTCCCTTTTCTTTTACACTCTGCGATACCCATGGAAATGAGCTTTCTATGAGCTCCAAATAGAGTAGGTATTTCATATTAATAAATCTATATTTTATTCAGGTGGGTACATAAGGTCGAAATTGAAGGATTTTCTTCAAATCTTCTCAGCAAATAATTTGAATACAATTATTTAATAAGGAAATGTCATTATTGATTTATTCTTAATTAACATACTCGCAAAAATTATCTGAGGTGTTAATTTATTTTAATGAGTTGCTAGAATTTTATCCGTTACCCAATAACTATCATAATTTCCAGATACTTAAATCAAGCTTCGAATGTACCCAAAACCTTATCCCTTCCATTTAAACAAAATGTGTTATATTAAAAACATTTCTTTGATATAAATAACTTAACTATTATTTTCCCAAAATTATACTCGATAAATAGAGAAAAAATTATAAATTTTTAATAATTGCATAATTCAAATATAAAAAATTATAATAAATATTTATGTGAATAAATACATGAACATTGCGCATAACAATAAATGTGGGAGCCAAAAATTGACAATCTCTTGAAAACCCATTCTCCATTCAAATTTATGACAATGAAAATTAATTAAAATTATATTAGAAATATTTTGATGATTTCAATTTAATTATTTTGGATCAATTTAAATAGAAATTACTTAATTATAATTAATATTTATTTTCCTTATTTCATTTCAGTTCATAAAAAATGTGGACCCCAACGGCAGCCATTCTCATTTGGCTGACCGTGATCTATACACCTATTCAATCACAGGTAAATGAATATTCATTTAATGTCATTAAATTCATTAATTAAAATTACAATTAAATTTCGTTGGCACTGAGAGTCATTGACATTTGAGTAAAGAATTGAAGAAAAAAAGAAACTGTAAAATTAGATTAAATATTCAAGACCAGTAGTCTGGGTGGGTTCGTCGTTTAAGTCTTTCATTTCATATTGTTTGTTAAATTTTTGAATGATATTCGTACGACAAAATATCAATGTTCTTTGCCATATTTAATTATTATTTTTTTTCTTATATTTACAAACCGAAATGTTAATCTATTTTTTTCTAATCTTTTCAGGATTTTTTTTCTTGTCAAAATGGTAAGTCATTAGTCCGTTTGTTCTTGTCTATATACATTTTATATTCCAAGTTTTTATTAGAATTTCACGGTAAATTCGAAATGTTACAATACATGGTGGATCTAGGAAATATGAATTAAACAGATTTAATTAAATTTAAATATAAAATATTGTCTGGTAAGATTTCTTTGACGGGGCCACCTTGTACGGCACATGAACCATAAATTTGTAGCAAGAAAAACGGTATGACAAGTATATGGAAGGTTAATTGAAATTGCCTCACCAAGATTTTCTTGTATTTTTATATTTATTATTATTACAACCAAAACTCTAAGCACTAATTGTACTATAGACTAGACTTGTATTCATTCGGAAATTTATTAAAAAAAATTGTTGGGCTCAGAAGAAGTATACGGAAAAAAATTATGGAAAAATGGACTGTTTCATGCCAACAGTTTTCATAATTTTTTTTTAGTAAAAATATTTACAAACCAGACGGCAATTTGTAGTATTGAGCTGATCATGTATTCGGAGTAGAAAAAAATTGTTTTAATATTATTCAAGAACGAAAACATTTGGATAACTGTTCTCTCGTATCCAATTTGCATAATTCATTTTACACACATGATCAATTCGTTGAGTAACTAACAATTTTTTCATTTAATTACTTTACTAATATTACAGGGTATTCCAAATGAAATAACTGTTTAAATAAATATAAAAATTTTGATTTTGGTTGTTATTTATTAATTTTTTTAATTATCTGAATTTACAGCTCAATAATTACAATAAATGAGATACAATTTCCTTATATTTAGAACATAATTTCTTGATATAATAATTAACTAATTTATAATTACAATATTATAAATAAATTATTTTATTTTAGTCTTAATAAATTTTAATCATATTTAAATCAAAATTAAATTTATATTTGTATTAGAAGATTTATAAAAAATTATATATTTAAATTAAGCTTTTTAAATACGAAATGATTGATTAATTTTGAAAATTTTCGGAACGATTTTTTAGCCATTAAATATTTCCATTTAGCAAAAGTTTTCTGAAGAATTTGAAATTAATTTCTTAATTTTAGAAAACAACAATTATTCTCATGTAATTTTCTCAACACCTTGTCCGCAGTGGCGTTCGGTCAACATCTTCATGAGGTGTGCAGATATCACAATCTCTAGCAAACCGAATATATCATTAGAAAAGCATCGGAACTATTTTGTAGGAAATAACATAAGTATACATAATTATGATCATTAAAATTATTCAGGATTTCGTAAAATAAATAACTGAAAATCGATAGGATATCTTAAGAAAATTCCCACCACCAAATATGATGCCCCCCAAATCCTTCCCTGCTTAAATGCGGGAAAAAATTATTAAAGTGGAGCTATGGCGTGCGGTCAACGTCTCCATAAGATGTGCAGAATTTGTGTGCCGAAAAAAAAAAAGGAAAAACGCAGAACGTTGCTTTAACAGTTACGTAAAAATACGAAAAATAAATATTTCGGAATAGTTAGAATTTATCTCTAAGAAAAATTCGTAAGGGCTCGTACCGAACAATTTTAACATCGCGCATCGCAACATTTGATCCGGATTTCCCAATTATTTTCTTCGGATCGAAAAAATTCAGATCCAAACAGTTGAAGAAAAATACAAAAATATCAAAACTAAACATTTCGTTCAAAAGCTCTGCAATAACTTAAAAGCTACCAGAAAGCTTTATTTTCCGAACCTTATTTTTTTCGTTTTAAAATCTATTTACTATCCAAACAACGATCCTTAAACGAAATTTCAAATTTTTCCAGAATAAACTGTCAAGACCTCAAAAGCTCATTGAAAGCATAAAATTAATATGTTATTTTTTATAATTTGAAATCGAATTTTATCCGATTCATTAAATTTAAATGAAGTATCGAATTTTGGCAGAAAGCTTATTCAAGCTATTAAAAACACAACGAAAGCTTTAAGTTTCGAATTTAATTTTTAACGTTTAAAAATCTATTTTCTATCTAAATACTATCTTTAACAAAATTTCAAATTTTCCCAATAAAATAATTTGAGTTAGAAATTTGCAGCCAATAAAAATTGATTTCAATTTTGTTGATATTTCAGGTGTGCTCTTAACCTTCTGCGCATTAGACTGCAGACCCCTGAAGTGGAGATACATATACTAAAAATACTCGGTTCTCAAGTGGATCACTTGAAATCATCAAATGGGTCACTCGGTGACCCGCGGGTCATAGGTTGCCGACCCTTGCTATATTGTACACTTTTTGAATAAAAAAAATTTTTAAATTTAATATTGTAAATTAATATTCTGTGTTTTCTATCAAAATTATTTCTTGCGTGAATTTTGGGACACCCTTTACCTGGATTTTGTGTTTTCTATCGTTTTAGGAAGGTACAATTATTTTTCTTTCTTGTTAAATTATCGACATTCGCTGATTATTTTAAATAAAATCCATAGTGATCATATAGAATTAAACTCGCTAAATAGCTGTAATTTTCCATGTGTAAGGATTGATAGTTAATAAATCTGTATATAAATACAAGCCGCCCATATTTACAATTCTGCAACAACACGGAATAATATCACAACAAAATAATTTATAAACATCTCTCCCAAGTATAGAGTAAATTTTAATGAGGCATGCAATTAAATTGGACAAGGAAATAATATGATTGATTTTCGTGAATTTATACTGCAACGTAGGGGTATAATAACAATCATATTATGATTACATGGATGTTTCAGAAAATTGTTCCAATATGGAATTTTGTTCACCTGAAGCCTATAATGTAAGGTATTGTTAGCTATTAATGTAAAAAAATATGATATATGGCAATATAATTTGAGTGTATATAATGGGATATTATATGATGATATGAAGGCCAGCGGGGGATGATATATGAAATAATGGGTTCAATTGCAAAAGATTGGAAATTAAATTTTTTCTAGTAATCTGTAAAAATGAGTCGGTTTACCTTAATAATATTCGTATCTTGAAAATCCAGACTTATTATAAGATAGTGTGGTTTGGTTATTTCGAATTACGTATACATAAAATTCGTGATTGTTGAAAAATCGAAAGCCTAAAGGTGGTGATACGGAAATTATTTATTTTACGTATGAAAAACCCTACATACAGTTTCAAACCCATAATACCTATCATAAAGTTTTGATATTCTGAAAAAAACTGTCACTTCATGTTGTTCATGTTGTTCATGTTGTTCAAGACTAAAATTCAAATGTATTATTCAACTTCACTACACGCTCACTTTAAACTAACATCCGAAATAAAGTCTAACAAAAAAATATTTAGGTTCAGAGAATGTCTCTACTGTACTACTGTACTGTTTTATCTATAACAATACTTATCCTCAAAATCAGCACAAATAGACTTTTTTCAAGTGGTGTTGCCACTTCCACGATAGAATTTCATTTCCTAATATAAAGCATAACGGGAATTTGAATTAAATTCTGGACACCAGAACCTTAGTAATACTCTTTGCCTATAATTCAGATAGACCGTATTATAGGCCATTAACAGAATATATAATGACCGTAATGTCGATAATATATGTAGATTATGGCTGCAGAAGAATGAATAACGTATCCGAATAATTTCTATATTTTTCGTCACCGAAGGGAAATAACATTTAGGTACTTACATATAAATTTAACTAATGCAATGAAATTTGGTATGGATGGATATGGATCTATACCGTATATAGGTATTTAGAAGTTTAATATAAGAATGTTGTTTACGTTTTGCTTTTTATCAAATTAGATTGAGTATTATTATTTGTTCTTAAGATTTCTTTAAAATCTAGACATAAAAAGAAATCAAATAGATTGCAAATTTCGTGACTAAACCATTATGCAGAAAGCATACAGAACGTTGCTTTGGAATAAGCATCATCATATAGGCGTTGAAGATTGTCTACATACAGCAAAAAAATTGTTACTATAGTTCTCTACTATTATATCGTAGTACATTCTAGAATTGAAGATGTACTAGATTGATTAGTTAAGAATTATAAATTTTGTTTATTGCACGGTAGCTTTAATAATAAAATGAGTTAATCAAATATGTTATTATAACCAATTCCAAATAACATAAAAAAATGTAATTCGGAATTTCGATTTGTCATAGGCGTCAACGTGGTCTGCAAAGTTATAACTAATAACTGACAAAATTTTAATGAAATTTCGAACTCGGTAACAGTCGCCACATTTCAAATAAAGTTTTGAATACTTTGCTAATATTTGCTATAATATCTATAATTTTCTAATAATAATGATTAATATGTAGGTAGATAGATCTATGATTTTGAGTACACAATTGTTTTTTTTTAGTACAGAATAGAATGTAGAATAATCCAGAATAGTCCAAACGTTAATATACCTTAGGTTGGGTCACTCTTCCATGTAAATTTTCGAAATATTTTTGGTTGAACTGTAATAGTGCGGAAAACTTGTGCAA
>JANTOP010027571.1:0-12186 GCA_027564815.1 Symmerus nobilis | reverse complement strand
AAACCCTATTTCGAGAAAAACAGCTTTAAAGTTTCTTGTACCCATATATTATACATTGTACTTATATGTATATATATATATGGTTATAACTTTTTAGGACAATGTTCTTGAGATACTAATACATTCAAAAATCGAATAAAAAAAAATTCGAAAAAACAATTTATTCAAAGTAGAATAGTACCTTAATAATATTATCGATTTTATTAAAATTTATTCACCTATTCAATTTTCCTTAATTTTGTTTTTTTTAATAAAAGTCAGGGAAATTTATGTAAAACATTCGGCCGAAAAAAATGTAAAAATGCAAAAAGTTGCTTTGACAGTTAGGTAATTTGAATGTCGGACATCGTGATATTTGATCCGGATTTTCCGATCATTTTCTTCGGATCAAAAAAAATTTAATGATGCAGAAAGCTTATAAATAGGTTGGGGAAAAATATAAAAATATCAAAACTAAACTTTTCGTACAAAAGTTCTGCAAGAACCATTTTCCGAACCATAATTTTAAAATCTATTTTCTATCCAGATTTTTTTTATCCTTCACAAAATTTCAAGTTTTCCAGGAAAAGCTTCAAAAATCTGGAAAGCTCATTGAAAGCTCAAAATTAAAGTGTCATTTTAAATCATTTGGAATTGAATTCCTATCCGTTTCATTTAATTTAAATGAAATATGAAATTTTTGTAAAAAGCTTATCCAAACTATTAAAAGCACAACGAAAGCTCTAAGTTTCGAATTAAAATCTTTACATGTATAAATCAATTTTCTATCCAGATACCGGCTCTTTAATAAATTTTATTTTGTTCCCAACAAAAGCTTCAAAAATCTGGAAAGCTCATTGAAAGTATAAAATTAAAATATCTTTTTATATAATTTGGAATCGAATTCCTATTCGTTTCGTTTAATTTAATTGAAATATAAAATTTTCGCGAATAGCTTGTCCAAACTATTGAAAGCACAACGAAAGCTCTTAGTTTCGAACTTAAATCTTTACGTGTATAAATCAATTTTCTATCCAGATACCGGCTCTTTAATAAATTTAAATTTTTTCCCAACAAAAAGCTTCAAAAATCTCTAAAGCTCATTGAAAGCTTAAAATTAAAATGTCTTTTATATACGATAATTTGAAATCGAATTCCTATCCGGTTTATTTCATTTAAATTAAATATGAAATTCTCGCTTGAAGGCTTGTCCAAATTATTGTATTAAAAGCATAACGAAAGCTTTAAGTTCCTAACTTCATTTTTTACATGTAAAAATCTATATTCTATCCAGATAACTGGCCTTTAACAAAATTTCAACTTTTCCCAACAAAAAGTTTCAAAAATCTCGAAAGCTCATTGAATGCTTAAAATTAAAATATCATTTTGTAGGATTTATAATCAAATTTTTATTCGATCCATTAAATTTAAATGAAATAGGAAAATTTCCCAGAAAGCTTGTCTAAAAGCGCAACGAAAGCTTTAAGTTTAAAATTGCCTCCTAAAACATGCTTCAAAAATCTCGAATGTTGAAAGAATTGAATTTTTCAAGAAAGAAAAAACAAGAACAATGAATACCTTAATGATAATTTACCTTCAATTGAATTCGATTCAATTCATTAAAGCTTTTGTAGAAATTTTAATTGTCCACAGAGCTTTTTGATTTGATTATGACTAAAATAATATTATAATTTATAGCTTTGGGTAAGCTTTTGGAAAAGCTCAATTCAGACAATTTTAAACTTCAGTGTGGTTAAATAATTAGGATAGAAAATAGAATTCCAAACGCATAAATTGAAAACCGAAATGTAAAATATTCTTCAAGCTTTTAATTTTCCACGGCAGTTTTCAACAAAAATTTCGGATTTTATTAAAATTTAATTAGATCCCACATTGCCAAAAAAAATATTTTAATTAAAAGCTTTCGATCAGCTTTTGAAACTTTTGTAAAGCTTATCAGAAAATCTTTAATTACACTGATTTTAAATTATTAGATTGTAAAGATTTCGAGATTTTTTTTAGCGCCTCCCTTTCCCCCTAACAATTCAATCTAAAAGTTGATAAAAAAATCATTAAAATGATTCAAAGTTATGAAATAAAATAATTTCATGTAGCAATTATAAAAATTGGTTAAGATTTTGTTCATATTTCAGCTGTACTCTGCGCTTTTAGCACATTATACTGTGCGCCACTGTATGAATTTCATAAAAAATATATGAAGTCATGGTCGCAAAAAATAAACAACTTAATTGTGGTCTATGGGAACAGTAATGAGAGGCTCTTAATCAAATTTAATACGCTATCAATTATCAATTATCTATTATCGGGGTCTGTATTATATTTATTGGATATCAGAATAATGAAAGGCCGATGTAATTCAATAGATTCTAACAGACAATTGCCCTTGTATAAAATAACGTTTACTCATCAACTATAGGAATAAAATCCAAGTCATACTTATATTCAGTGGTGGGTGTTATAAAGACTTAGGTCGCCTGGGTTACGTATACCTTAAAATAAATTCATATTAAAATTAGGTTGAATAAACTAAACTGAAACACGCCACTGTCTGTATGATAATGGAAGGGGAGTGATAGAGTTACTTACAGATGCATAATTTGTACGCAATGATTAGACAAAAATAAGTAGTTAGTATAACATACCGACCCTTTATTCTGCTAATTTCAAAGGTAAACTACATTAAAGGATCATACCTTTATTGGATGTAATTCCTTTCCATTTTTTTTTTCGTTCCCAGCCACAACAAAAAAGCCTATCCCAAAAAAATAATAATCCACGTGTGACACGTGTAAAATTTAAATTTAACGATTTTATTTTGTCCTTAGAATGATTATTTTCTAATAGCCGCAATAATGTTAGGTAAAAAGGCAACAAACAAATACCCAAACAAGAGGGATTTTTTTTTATATTCGAAGTCAATAGGATCACAATACGATTTTTCTTAGGGGTTGGTTGTAATTGATTTTAATGCGGTTTGTTGATGGGTTGTGAATTGTGACGTGCATTATGCAACAATTGAACAATCATCTTTGTATCGGATTAAATCAATCGATGATTATTATTATTTAAATTGATGGGGAATTGAGATATTTTGCCCAACCTATTTTTCGAATATTAATCGAAAAAGGATCCTGGAAATAGTAGATGAGGGCTAGGGGCTAAATAACGAAAATATTTCCAACTTTAATTATCACAAAAGTTTACTAATATTTCCTTAGATACTATCCTTAAATACCTATTAATTCCCGAGACAAGAAAAAACTCTCTTAATTCTATAGATTTTCCGATTAATTCATTTAAACGATTCCATTGTATCAAATGGCTATATTTATTATCAATAAAGTTATTAGTTTTCCTGAACTTTATTTTCTATTCTTCAAAACTCTTTATATTTCCGGTTAAATTCAATCCGATAAATAAATATTTTATTAATTGTATCGGCACGTGGCCAATAAATAAATTTTTCCCAAAAATAGAGTTTCATTTCAGATTTAATTGACTCTGAAACATATGTTGGACAAACTATTATCAGAACATATAGTAAGCAATTATGTTTCTCATAGGAAAAAAATTAATATCTCGTAAAGTGGTTCAATCCTTGCGACGTTAATTTTTAGTCGCAAAATTGCAACTGATATACCCTTAATAGTCGCATCGAAGTTAACTATGCGGAACAATGGACCATCAAATCTATTGTGTATGTCACTTATCTTGAAAAGGATATTAATATAAGGAGGGTTTGGTAAATACGATTACTGTCAATATTATTCTGTTAAGCTCTTTTATATATTTATATTTAAGATAAACTAATTATAATCAACATGCGGTATTTTATTCGATTTTTATATTAAGTATTTCACCCTTACGCTCAAAATATGTTGATACCAGTTTCATGATCTACCAGTTCATCTGGTTAATGTTCATTAATTTATAATCAGGTAAGTACTGGGGGTAGCTAATTTACATACGAATTTTTCTTCCTTCTCGGAGTATAAATCTTAAAAGTTGTAAATTCCTTGCGAATATTTCGATGAATATATCACCTTTACCAACGGTGGTGCTATCAAATCTTACAATTCAAATTCCGTTTATAAGTCTCGATGCATTATATTTTATATATCTTCGAAGAGCTTCCATAAGGGAATGGAGGTACAAATCCTCGTCTTATCAGGTGGGTCGGGATCTTAGAGTTGAACTAGTGAATCATCGGGGAAGGCTCGGAAGTAAATATTGAGAGAAAAGCAGACAACTTGATGAAAAATTACGGAAAATTGTCCGGAACAGTCTGGAAAATTGCGAGAAGAAACCTGGGACATTTAGGAGAAATCTTCCTATTATTACAACAATTATTTTCGCACTTTCGTATCAACTATTGTACACAATTATTATCGTAATTTGAAGCTTTTCTTGAGCTTAAATGGTTTGGGGAGCTTTTGCGGAAATTTAAAATTTCATTTAAATTTAATAAATCAGATAAAAAATTGATTTCAAACTATATAAAATCAACTTTAAATTTTAAGCTTTCAAAGAGCTTTCTAGATTTTTGACGTTTTTCTCGGAAAGCTCGAAATTTCGTTAAAGGATCGCTATTTGGATAGTAAATACATTTCAAAGTGTACACAATTATTCTCGTAACTTAAAGCTTTCCTTGAGCTTTAATGGTTTAAGGAGCTTTTGAAAAAAAATCATAGAAATTCAGTAAATTTCGGGAAATAATCGGGAAAAATAAGAAGACACGGAGAAGCTTGGAAACAGATGAGAGTCGAATATAAATCTAGTAAACTTAGTTAGTCAGTTAGTCGAGGATAAGTCTGGAAATATATATCGCGATGAGCGAAATCCGACCAGTAGAATATCCGAATGAAATGTAAGAATAATCAGAGAAAATCGGAGAAATTAGATAAAAGTGGGATATAAAATCAGTACAAATTAAATGGAAACAAAATTTAGAGAAAATAGAAAACGTCGAAGGCGTTGTGAATATATCAACTATTGACTGAATTTTTTGTCCATTTTTCGGCTCGTTTTTAATTTTCCAGGATTTTCGGATACATTTTGAAACTGCACGATTTTTTCTGACTATTTTTAATTTTCCTAGAACTACTCTACGAATTTATATGAATTTACCCTATTTGGTCTGATTTTCCTAACTTTTTCCGGCTATATTCCGGCTTTTCAATGATTTTCTTTACGACTTTCCGAAATTTTTGTTATTTTTCCCGACTACTCTCAATTTCTTTAGATTATCTATAAAATTTTAGAATTTTAGCGATTTTTTCCGAATATGCCTCTAGTTTTAAGGATCTTTCCTTGCTGCTTATCAACTTTACTCGACCTTTTTACACTTTATCTAGCTATTCTAAATTTTTCCTGACTTGTAATCACTTTTCATAACTTTAACCAATTTTTAACCACTCCATCCTAGTTGCTAGATATTTTACCGATTTTACGAAATGTTTTATGTGTTTCCTGTACTTACACCGATTTTTTTCCTACTTCACCAGAATTTTTCACTATCTCTCCCGAATTAACTTTCCGAATTTACAAAATTTTTTCATTTGCATGTCTTCGATAAGAATTTCCAAAATGCTAATAAATTTATCTAAAATTAAGGTAATGAGGATTGATAAATAGAAAATATTTGGCAGCTTTTCTGAATATCGGGCCGGCTTGCTTAGAGGGTAAAGTATTCTATTTAATGTGGCTACGCCAGGGAAATCTTCATAGTACTTAGGTAACATTGTACATTCTTCATGTACCTTAATCAATTAGATTTACATTCCATATTATTAATATTTTAAATGACTCTTACGGGAGGTAAATGCTCCACGGCTCCCCCTTTGTATTCGTTTCTGCGATACAACTTCCGTAAAAACCGTAATGCAATAACAGACATTACCTATCTTCTTCAACGATTTTCGATCATAAGTGGATCTGGTTCAATATTAAGAATAGAAATTTAGAGATTTTTAGAAGAAGATTTGCTACCTCAGTGCTAAATCATTCTAAGCTAATTGAATTTTACAGCGTTTGAGATCTCGGTTACTGAAAAGCAATGTTCCTAGCTACTGGCAATAAACGAAACCCATTGAGAAAATAATTTTCATTTACAAGGTGGAGTTAAAATAAAACTTTAATAACAAATCCGCTTTATTTTCATGTAAGAGTAATTTTAAAATAAATTCATTCAAAACGAAAGGAACCAATCACTTACGTATAGGGCTCGCTTCTGCCGGCAGCAGCAACTGCATGCATATCCCACCGATATTATTTTTAGACTTGTGGTTTTTTGCTACCCTCAGTTTGCTTTATAAAATTTGAACTCGATCAGGCGCCGACCCTTAGTGAGCTTCCCTTGTTAGCCATTTTCAAGTAGAGTAATATATCTTCTTTCCGGCAGTCAGTTCAGCTAAGATAGGTACGATGAAACTCAACTTTAAACATTGGAAATCAAGAGAATATTCGATTAATGAGGTTGAACATTTTGGTCTGCATGTCGAGATATTTAAGATCTCTCACGGTCAGTAAGGGTATCTCTTTATTTTACCTCGCTATTCGATATTTAAAAAAAATAAATGGCATATATTAGACAACCTACGGGCATAAAAATAATTGGTAGATATTGGACAAGCGCATAAAGAAATCTTCAAAGAATGAGGCCCACATGGAATTGGCAATTTCCTTTTGGAGTTGGAGCCATTTTATCATGACTATGCTTGATATTAGAGGTGGTATATGAAGATATATTTCTGCCCGCTGGTTATCCAAAATTTAAAAAAAATAAATGCGTGCAGAACTATATCTTCATGCAATATTTTGCAACAGACCAGTTCCATAAATCCTCATTAGTAGGCGTCTATAGACGGATTTTTCTGCAAGGTAATCTGGAACAATGAGCTTCACTTTGGATTAAGTAAAGTTCGACGTCAAATTCCTTGAGGAAGTTTTCCTTTTTTTGAATTGAGTTTTAACGTACCGGTGCAAAACCCACAGATGCCCAATTTCGCAATTAACTTGGCTTCTCAAGCTAAATTGATATTGCCCACATCCTACACGAAAAATTTAGCTTTGGAAAACGAACTCAAAAACGAAAAATGACAATAGGACTACCGACGACTACTCGGAAATTATATCCAGACTGGACTTATTAATGGAATGCTTACAAGACGATTTAAAAAAAAATCGGCAGGATTGGCGATTCTCCACCAGGACATTACGCCATCTCACAAATCAACTGTATCAAATATACGCGTTTTTTCTTTTAATTTCTTCTCAACGCCCAACAACATCACTGCAGTTTAGCTTCAACCTATCTGCCCTCTGATTCTGAAACTGATCCACCTTACTCAAAAATGATTAAACTGGCAGAATAGTGTAAACATAAGATTATAGAGTGGTATATAAGAGCTGGGGCTTGTAACGCCATCGTAATGTCCGTGTGTTTATTTATATTTAGTATTATGTTTATTGTATATCTTGTATATTGTACCTAGATTATAAGGAGATATTTTAGTTAGAGGCCTATCATTATTTTAGGTGGCCCATCACTGTACTTAATTCAAATAAACCCGCCAGGAAGAAAGCAGCTCAATTCAAGAAAGAACCGTATTTACCCAACATAATATAATCGATGGAACAATGGGACCAAAATCAAAGTGTGGTGGTTCGACGAAAAAATAGTCAGTACGTACTGGGCGATTGAATAAAACGCCAACTATTAAAGGAAAAAAAAACGTCCAAATTAATATTCGGAAAAGTGTGGAAAAAATTGTATTGCCAAATAATTGAAAAGGCAATTAAAAATCGAAGTAATTATCGGTGTGTGAAAGTGAATTTTTATCAGAAGTAATTGGAAGCGGAATTCGCAGGAAGTGGCTGAGGACGGCTAAATATCAATTGGAATCGGTATGGGAATTGGAAGAAGAGCAACGGGCTATCGGAATTGTAGAGAGGGCGGTAAGGTATAAATAAAGTGATGGGCCTTAGGGTTTTAGATTTAAGTAAGTAATTTAATTTGATTTATATAAATTTACAGAAAACAAAGACAAAAAGGAATAAAATAAAATAAAATAAATTTTAATCTAAAATAAATGTCCGTCTTTTTGTTCAATTAAATAAATTAGAAGAAAGCGGTACAATATGTTCAAAAATGTGAGATTACCTCTGAAAAAATGAAAAAAAATTTCAAAAATTCATAATGAGGTTCATTCAAGGACGAATTGAAAGTCTCTGTATTCACTACAAAATCATGCCTTTCGTTTGTTTTGAATTTTGTTAAACAAAATTGCTTCATTGAATTTCGTTTCTTTAGATTTGCCTTTATTGGGCAGAAATTTGGCCGAAAGAAATAATTTTTGTGATGAGTGATTGATTTATTGTTACAAAATAAGACAATGCCAAACTTGATATTATCTAATCAAATCCATACATATAAAAGCAATGATAAATACTTAATATAGCAGTTGTGCACGGTTAAGCAGAGAGTGTCTTCTACTTTACGTGTGCATAGAATACTAATGATAACAAAACTCTTCTATATTATATAAAATAAATAATGGCATGCACACAAAATGGTCTAATTAATTGAATTTTACAACTTATTTACATTCATTTATTTTATAATTTAATTATTCACTGGAATCTGTAAATTGTAGTTTTAAATTGTATTCCTTTTGTTAAAATTATACATCAGGGAAAATGGATAAAGAAAAACAAATGCTTTTATTAATAATATAATTGCTGCATCCTTATTAAGAGCATAATTTTGTATTTAAATCGTAATTAAATTTTAACATAAAAATATACAATTCTTTTGCTTTCCATAAGCTTTCCATATAGTACAAATTATAATTGTTTGTAACTTTTGATATACAAAAAAAAAATTTATTTCAAATAATATATCATCTTTTTGAAATCTTTTATGCTTAATAATTAAAAAGAAACATTATAAATGGAATGAAGTTTTATTTTTTGTTATGTTATATAGCCGTCGGCCGTTTATGGAGAGTTGTTCGTTGAAACAAAAAATAAGTAAATGTGTGGTTTTCTGAGCGAGCCATCCACAATTCCACATAGTAAAGTACGACATAGCTCTAATGAAAAATTAAATTTACGGATTACATTTACATTTTCGTACCTCCTTATTATTGCATAATTTATCTCATTTATGATATGAATTATAATTTTTATGCAGATCCTCGTATTTATCATACACGCATCCTAGTATTTTGAATTTTCGGTAATATTAAAATTTTTATAATACATAAGTTGTATAATTATGCGAGTATGAGTAAATGGTTATAATTAGGGCTCGGATTCTTAGGTAATAACATATTATTAGCGGTTAATTATATTAAAGAACTGACAATCAATAAATTCATTATACGTATTTTATAGACCTTTGAGCTTGTCTTGTTGTCACCTTTTTTCACATATTTTACTAATTAGAACCTTTTAAATAATTGTCAACTTTTTTTGCCTTTTCCACCTTTTTGGCACCTATTTGTACCATAAATAGAATACTTCTCCTCGAGGAGTGATGGTAAAAGATGATGATGAATCTAATAGTAATTTTGACATGTCATATCCGCCATGTTTTTTTCTGATTCCCAGATCAAATCATCATAGAAGAAGTGTACAGATATTGTTAAAATTACACATGCACAAATAATGAGTCTGGAACTTGTCATACAACTCGTAAGATAATCAACTAATTGAAAAATAAGTTATTTGCAGGTCGCGGTAATCTCCCGTTTTAGTGATGTGAATTGGCCACCAAGATCATGCGATATATCTCCAATAGACTTTTTCTGTGTGGTTCATTCCAATGTTCCTCTATCTTTTTGATGCATTTTTTGTAGAACGATTTGTCTTTGCTCTCAAAATAAGCCTTGGTTTCAGCAATTACTTCTTCAGTTGAGCCAAATTTCTTTCCGTGGAGCACCTTGTTGATGTCTGCAAAAAGCCAGTAGTTGGAGACCAGATGTGGAGAGGACGGTGGGTGAGGAAGCAGTTCGAATCGTAATTCATTCAATTTTACAATTTTTTTCATCGACTTGTCACACAAGACATTGCCTTTTTTCTCCGTAACGCTTATCAAGCAACTGTTTGGCTTCAACAGAATTTTTCCCTATCGAAAAACAGTGTTTAATCAACACAAGAAATTCTTCTTTATACATTGTTTCCAAAATTACAAAAGTGGGGTCACTAAAACACCTGTAGCGTGTAAAGTAATTGTGAGAATGTCATGAAATTTTGACACGTATTTTGATACTATCCAGATTATATAGGTCTGTCATTTTGTTGCAGTGTTGCCATATATGTGTCAGATCGAAGACTTACTTAGTGATGTGCTATTATTTTCTGTCACATTTCTTCTTATCTTCATCATTTACCTTATCCGGCTACTGAACGTTTCCGATCACATTGCGATTATTTGTTACTCGCACTATGCGAAATTTTTCTTCAAACAAATGATTTTAAGCATCGTTTAGAGTGCTACCTAGATATACCATCTTCTCCATCTTCGCAAACTCGTGCTTCCTAGAGAAATACTATTCCCCATTATCGGTTGTCTACTGATCACCATCATGTGTTTCGTTTTATTTGAATTCAGTTTTAAACTATAGTTCTATTAAAGTATATTTTAGTATTGTTATTAAAGATTTCATAACGGAAGTAGGTATTAGGTAGGTACTGAACAGGAATTGACGACAGAAATTAACAACATTTTTCGATGCTTCTAGTTTTAATTTAGCTTTTTTATCACCTTCCATCGGGTATATAAATTTTCCTAGCGAATTTTTACGAGGTGTATGTCATGATATGCCAGTAAAACGAGATACATGTACGTAACTGACGTACTTACAAAAAACATAGTAGGTATGTGTATTTCCATTGGATTCAGAAAAATAACAATTTTGTTAAATGTTTGTTAAATGATCATTATCGAATCGTATGTTATTCGGACATGTAACATTCTTTAATTATGTATTTGTGAAAGAGCAGTCGTTTATCTATAAGCAATTTAAGAACGATTGAGATAGATTTGGGGTTTATGATCTGTAGTTTAATTGTCTATACACTACCGTATATATGGCGTTGTGGGTAAAAGTCCCACCAGATCCAATATATTCCTAAATTCTTCTTAATTACTGACAGAAAATTATTAAACAATTAACACAAAACTTATGTGTTAGATATTTTGAAATGTCCAGTAAATAGTTCTTTCTCCATTCATTTTCACTAATATTCTTATATGCCGTCGTCCTACTTACACAAAAATCAGAATTAAAAAAATTATTATTGGGAAAAAAATATTGCTGATGTCATTTAAATAAATTATTATTCATTAACTTTCTTGGTTTAGATTTAGAAGAATGTTTAGATTAAAGTACACTTACTGGTCTATAAAAAGTATGTATTAATAAGCAAAAGTGAAAATACTTATTAATAACAAAGTCTGTACGTACATACACATAATATATTTTATGTATAAGTAGTTTGTGTTATGTTAAATATGATTATTTTTAGAAAAACGATATAAAAATTGGAATGTTAGATGTCAGTTAGATGTCGTTGCCAATGATGTCAGCTGCTGTTGCTAATAAAGATGCGATAAAAATCGACAAAACATGCGTAAATATTTATTATAATTGGCATCACGGTATCTTTAAATGAAAACCTGAAACCTGAATAAGGGGTTCGAAGACCACGTCGAAATACAAATTGTGCTCCTCTAATCCATTCTTCCACTTTTCGATATATTCCCTCATTTACGTTTGGATTTACGATCGGAATGATATCTATATTATATATCAGGTTGAATAAGTTTTACATCTTTTATATAACCTTTTTATATCACCATCTTTTACATTTAATTTTACAGGTTTTACATCTTACCATGGACATTATCAGTACCAGAGTAACTTTTCATTTTTCATACTTAACATTTCTGGATTGTTGGTGCATTTCTGAAAACGTCAAATACTCGCATTAAGAATCTGAGTCACAAGAAAGTATATTATACATATAATATATATGAAGCTTCATACAATTATGAAATTATAATTTATTAGAAATTATATGCTATATATATATATCTCGTAATTATATGAGCCGTTAATTTTGATAATGGAACAAGTCCATTTTTCAAAAATTTGAAGATAATGGTAAGAACAAATAGAA
>JANTOP010027560.1:0-12188 GCA_027564815.1 Symmerus nobilis | reverse complement strand
AATACAAAGTCATAATGTATCCATAAGGTGTCATTCAGTTACAGAGTTGTAGTATTAAGGTCAACATTATAACGGTCATCGTCAAGTCATAACTTTCCCCAAATTGGTCATATAGACATCCTGACGACGTCGCCAGGCGGTTATAGTGGCAGTCATAGTGAAATTTCGATAGTTGATATGTGGTAATGTAGCCTACCTTATAACCGATGTGTGCTGCTTGGGATAATATAATATAGTAATTAAATATCAAATAAAAAAAATCATATCTTATAATTTGCATACAAATACTACAATTATTGTTTATAAAATAGTTCGGTACGCCTTTGCTTATTTATTGCATGATAATCGATTCCCTATTTCTATACTCCGAGAAATACCGCCAAAGACTATTGAATGAGCAAGAATTCCACTAAAAGTGTTCCTCATTTTCGAATTTGTTTTTCAATAAAAAATCCAATTTTTTATTTTTTTTAAACATTCATTAACATTATCTACTCTACATAGTGCTTGAACGAAGGATTTTTTTTGTTTGTCACAACTAATATTACAAGATAACATGTGGTGCAAATTTTACAAAAAAAAAAATGGGATTTTTTGTTCAACTCGCAAGGAAGGTACTTCGAGTGTCCGGCTCCGATTGCGATAAGAGATACATATTTTTTTTTATCGGCCCATATTGTGGTTGAAGCGGTGAAATCCACCCTCGAAGTTGGGGGGTGCAAAGTGGTAAATATGCTGTTTAGCATAGAAAGAGTGCACCTATCGACACGAAATAAAAAGCAGAATGTTTGTTATGTCGAACAATGAAGATTAAATATCCTACTTTTCATGTACCCCCATGTAAGCCACCCCTTAACGTAATTAACATTTTCCTCTTTTCAATATAACTCATCGAATTATCTCCGATTTTAACGAAACAAATTTTAAATTTTATTGTGTTTAAATATCTAGTTGACCATTTTCTTGGTCAAAATTGGGCAAAATTCCCGTTCAAAGTGCGTGGAGTGTAATTTTACGCACTTTGAACGGGAATTTCTCTTCCACTTTGACTTCTGACGTTTTGTACATGTGCTGTTATGTATGTAAGCAATAAGTACACAAGTTGTCAGAAATGAACCTTATCATGTAAATTTCCAGAATTTTCACAATTTCGGCGACTTCTGACGACCCTTTATCTTCCACCCAGCCTTCTGACGGATTTTTTCCTACATTCTTATACTGTCCTCGGTAATTACACAAATTTTCAACTTTGCACCTCATCAATTTTTTTTACCTAAACAATTACATATTTTACCATCCACCCACGCATTAGTCTTCCAGGAGGACTTCTGACGACCCCGACTTTCATTTTGCCGGCAACAATCGAACTCTTTTCAAAAAAAATTTCGCTTGCACCGAGTCATGTAAAATTTACGTAGCCCGACTAGCCTTAGCCTAATAAATTTACGTAGCCTCTTAGACTATTTAGTTATATCAAATTTATATGAGAGAAAATATGCGTTCGTTTCCTTACTCCTGGATGGTTTATAGGCAACAACAACTTAAGGGTAATGAAAGGTCATTGGTAAGGTAATATATCTTCTTTGCACGGCTGATAAAAAATAGATGAATACTCCTTCTTACGAAGAAAGTTAGCATCATATGACTGCATCTTCATTTCATCTGGAATATTATTACAGATTCTTTTGTAGACCGAGCTAAGAAAATAAATTAAGCAAAACGCTAATGTAATACATACTTCAATATTTTTCTCCAAATTTTACCAAAATATAATCATCCCTTTTCAAAAATATCCAAATCGCATTATAAAGTCGATAAGTGAATCAGTGTCTTCACTGTAATGCGAATCAGAATCATCTGGCATAGACCCAACTGAATGATTGAACGTGTGTCAGCTACACTAAAATTATTTCAGATTTCGGGAATATCCATGATAGATCCCATTCGGGAATTCAGTGTTTGCATAAAAACTACACCGGAAAAAATTAAATAAAAATTAAAAAGAATTTTACGCTACGTCTGCATTGACAATATATAATAGCATCCCAGCAAAAAAAAGTGACATTTACTGCATTTGTAGAACTATACGCAAAATACTCCCGTAAATTTATATGTGACTTGTAGGAAATTTCACCTATGTGACGTGGATGTGATGTCATAAAATTATTTTCTTAGTGACAAATTAATATTTTTGTTATTATGTATTATTTTTTAATTGAATCGATATAAATTATTTCGATTCTATTATACAAAATTGAAAGTGCCAATCAATTTTCCTAGTGCTTTTTAATTCTGCTTCGAGAAAATAAACGCCGTGTAATAATTATGAACGATAATAATAAATAGTTGGAAAAGTGTAAATGTTCAAAACGATTTTCCAAGATTATGGGCCATTGTTATATGTTCCGCTACCCAAAAGTATTTATATAATATTAGTATCTTTCTACAAATATACTAATTAGTCATTTCATTTAATAAAATACTTTTTGAAAATAATATGAAATAAATTTTGTAGAATATTTGACTAATATATTCCTACTATTATTTAATATTAGATTCTATTGGGTGAATGAATACAAATTAGAAAAATATAAATAATTGAAAATAATTCGTGTCATAATATGACGTTTTTCTTCAATATGGCAGGGAGATAATTGTTTGTCACTGTCTCTCTAATAAATTTTTCTAATTCTATCTCATGCATTATTCAGTACTTAGAAACTGTGCCATTGACGAATGGTCAGAAAGGGGTACTGTAAGAGAATATTTCAATTATTTTGAAGAGTAGAACCTGAATCTACAGAAAAAAATACATGTTTTTCAAATTGAACCTACCTAATTGTTCTTGAACTAATCGGAAAAAAAGTCGTACATAACCTTTTTCATTTCTGATTATTTAATTTCACAAGTTTTTAATCTTTAACTGCAGATCTGTCCATTTGATCGATCGATTTTGTGCAAATCTTGGTGAAAAGTTTCAATAAGAATGAAATCCTTTTTTGCTCTGTAAATAGTTAATTAATTGTAATTAATGTAAAGTTTCATTTTACATGTTCCACAATAATTTTGTATATGAACAGAGAGCGTAATATTTAACGAAGTAAATATAATCAGCCCTTTGAACCGCTTGTGCAGAGATATCAACAAGTTTCTTTTGACCTTGAAAGTTGAGCAAATCTTGTTGATATCTCTGCACAAACTCGATGGGCTGATTCAAATTGATGGATAAAATATATATATAAATTTGTTTTTTATAATGCTATCGATCTGATTCATCAATAATTTGACAAATTTCATTTGAGTTTAAACTGGAAAAATAAAAAAATAAATGCGATCAATAAATTTGTTCTCTATCGCAATGGTTTATAATTGTATTAGAGGAGGGACAAAGTTCATTATATGCTATTTTAATATGCTTTTTTACAATTTTTACAAAATAAATAATATTACAATTTAACTTTCCCATTTTAGGAATGTAGGGGCGCATATCCAATTGTTAAATGCACATACTGTCGATCAGAATTTCAACAGACTAGGTAAATATAAATAGAATTAATATTGTTTATCTACTTCATAACAGGATTTCTTACCGACAAGAAATCTTCCTATGACTTAGACAAACAAAACAAACAATTAAATATAACGTAACAGGTTAAATATATATTTTAACACTAGTTTTTTCGCCACAACCCCTATCTCCTTAATATATAATATATAATACTTATCGTTGCACTGTATCAATAGGACTTAATAGAAATACCAATATTGTAAACATTCCGTTCCCGAACTTTAACTAATCATCGTACAATACGAGGGTCGTTCAATACTTAAGTCCGTGAAAAATGAAAGAAGAAAAATTTTTTTACTAAACTCAATTTATTTTTCTTCGTGGACTATGTCTATGTCTATTTATTACGTTTGTATCAATTATAACCAAACGCGGCACACATCGGATAGCTTTCTCAATTTCAAATGGTTAACAAAAATGTTGTGAATCTTGCCGAATGAGACGCACGCAGCCTCAGCAATCTCACGGACCTCTCTGGTCGTCCAATACCATGTCATGGATATTAACCATTTCTGGTGTTGTGACCTTATTTTGACATCGCGAGCGTTCTGCATAACTTGTGCTTGTACAATCACATAGGAAGTCATTAAACGACTTGTGAATCATTCCAATCGATGGTGAAGAATCCCCATAATATTTACTAAGCGACGCGTTTGCTTTATTTTGGTTTGCGTATTGCTTTTTCCACGCAATAAATAATGTTTAATTAACACACGAATTTCACTTTTTACCAGGTTTGTCACAATACGCAAGGTTGTACGCTTACATTTGCTGTAACAATTGAACTAAAAGATCTCTATGAAAATTGTAATGTGGCTTATTGAAATATGCTACTTTCCAGACGTTATATGGTATTTGCGATTGAGACGTCATCTATTTCGATTTTTCACGGACTTATTAAACTACCCTCGTAATATCCATTCGGTTATTAGACAGAATTAGAAATGCAAAGTTTCGTTACTTTTCGGATCCGAGTACTCGAATCTCTTCTACTATAAGTAATCGTTACTTTGTATTAGGTACCGGTACCTAGTATATTCTGTCGTCCTTAGCACACTTACCGTATACGCATTTTGCAGATACGACAAAACCCTTAAGAATTTCAGTCAGAAATGCACATACGGTAGAATTTTTAATTTTTAAATTACTTTTTTAATAATTAATTAATTTTTTTATGGCATAATTCAGGTATTATTTTAACCCTGAGATCATAAGAATTCATAAAAAAGCAAAAACTCAAAATGTCGTATACGGTAAGTGTGCTAAGGTCGGCAGTATGCACCGTTGCTATTTTATTCTACATGTCAATATACACTCGGTTTTTTATATCGTTATATTGCGTGTATAAATAAGTTTTAAGGGATTTATAAAAGATTTCGTAACTAGTATTAAGTCAGATCGGACCACCTTGTAACTAATATATTCATAATGCGTCATCATATCTCTCTATGAATTAGTTTGTGTCATTTCGCTGAAGTGTAAGCAACATACTTTGCGTTCTAACCATGTCAAGCTTTGTGCTTTGCAGCTGATGGCCATCGATTGCTGTGTGATGCATATGTGGAACATGCTCTATCAATAAAAACATGTGAGTACTAGTTCCGACATGTTAAAAGTGGCGATTTTGAAATCAGTGACAAAGAACGCGAAGGGGTGCCAGTACTGTTTGAAGACGCTGAGTTGGAGGTGTTATTGCACCAAGATTCATGCCAAAGTCAAAAGGAGCTCGCTAAAACCTTGGGAGTGACTCAACAAGCGTTTTCAAACCGTCTCAATGCCATGGTTAAGGTGCAAAAACAGGGAAATTGGGTTCCGTATGAACTCAAGCCAAGGGACATCGACCGGCGTTTTTTCACCTGTGAACTGCTGCTCCAAAGGCAAAATCGGAATGGTTTTTTGCATCGAATCGTGACGGGGGACGAAATGTGGATCTACTACAATAATCCAAAACGTAGAAATACGCGGAGCATGCCCGGCCATGCATCAACTTCAACGGCCAAACCAAATATTCATGGCAAGAAGCTAGTTCTGTGCATCTGGTGGGATCAGCTGAGCTGATGAGCTACTCCAGCCTGACGAAACCATCACTGGCGGACGTTACCAACAACATTTGATGCGATTGAGCAGAGCATTGAAGCTCAAACGCCCCAATATGCCAAAGTGATCTTTTAGCACGACAACGCTAAGCCACATGTTGTGGTAGATGTTCCCAAAACAGATTGATCTGCTTTCCTAAAATTCTCGAGAAAAGTGACTTTCCGAGTGACTTTTATTCAGTAAAGGTAAAACAATGTTCAACGAGCCGAGCCCTAAGGGTAGCGTTCGCGACTAACAATCGGTGGATCGCTGGTTCGATTCTTTTTTCGATTCGTTAAATTCGATTCGAAAAATACTGTTCTACGGCATAGGTTACACGATCAGTTTGCTATCAATTTGGTCCATCAGTTTGGTAGAGAAATTATTGATGGTATACTTATGGCCACACCGATGATATTACACGATCAGTCTAAACTGATTGTAGTCTCCTCAAAAAATTGGTAAGAATTCGAATGTTTTGTTTTGAAAAATTATGGATTACAAAGAAAACATGTTAATCGTCCTTTCAATTGAAAATGGTTGGAGAGGTTACGATTGTCCAATGATCAAATATTTGTTTAATCGGCAAACACTTGTGTAGTTTTTCTATTCAAAACACTTTGGTCATCTCCAAATTTCCTCGTTTCACGTAACTAAAAAATCAATTTCTCTATAAAATTATTCTAAATATTGTGTTTCTTAAAAAAATTGTACCAATTTGCTTTTTTTGAAAAATTAAATTTGGATTTTTCACTTCTCCTTTTGGTTTTACATTTTTACCGTGGATTGTTTGCTTAGAATAACAATAACAACAAAAATGGTGTATACAGACTGATGAAAATTATTAAAATATTTAAAAATCCGTCAATCCGGTTTATCAGTCCGTCAGTAAATGCATTATACGATCAGTCTAACGTCAATCTAACCAAACTGATGGACCAAACTGATGGCAAACTGATCGTGTAACCAACGTCTACGAAGTTAAAGGTAATCTAATCGAGAACATAAAAACATAAATTTTTTATAAGAAATATTTTTGGTTTAGATTTTACAGGGTGATGACTGATGATTAAATATATTAAAAAAATATCGAATCTCGAAGACTTTTTTCAAGAATTTTTTTTCATAGAAGAATTTATTTTATTTCTTCCAACTTTTTATAGATGAAAGAGGAGATCTTAAAGTGCCACAGAAAATTAATTTAATTTTTTTTAAATGAAAAATCTCGCTGGTATGGCTGCCTGATATTGTCACTATTTGAATTGGGCGGACGCCGTTACTCAACTTTGGAGCTTCTGAAAAAAAAATTTCAGAGATATTATGGAAGAGAAAACTTGTCGCTATGGGCAAAACCAAAAATATCCACATACCGTTAATAAAAACACAAAATACCAGACTTTGGAAATTTTCGACCTTCTTTTCAATTACATTGTTAAAAAAATTTATGTAATTTCTAGTTTACATCAAACTACAATTTTCGCGCCCCTTTACAATCTCGAGAAATGAGTTTGAAAATTTTTCCATACAAACCAATTTTCCAACGGTCCACACTATTAAGCACTCACGGTTATTTAAAATAAAAACGTCGTTTTTGATCTAATTTGTTGATTTTCTTTGGTCTAAGAGATTAATACTAACATTATCTAATCTTCAATTTAACCAATCTATAGTAAACGAGTTTTGTAAAACGGGACCTAAGAAATAAAAAATGTGTTCATCCTGTTTATTTGTTTAATATCCTTATTGTTGCCCCTAATATTTATAATCGAGGATGTAACACTGATATCAATACAATTGCGAGTAGATCGTTTCTTAAACCAAACATAACGTTATACGTACTATTAATTTATATAAAGATTAAAGATGTATCCTAGACTATCTTAGGCAGTCATGTAAATAACATGTAAATTAATAAAAACGATTTTTTTATATTATAATTATATAATAAAACTATAAATTATATAATAATCAATTAGAAATATGAACTAAAATATAGTCTTCTGAGTTGTTTATTTTAAATAACGTTTATGTATGGGCTAAGTGTATAGAAACAATTGTCAAATTTAAACTCATTTCTTTCCCTCCGGGCTTGTTCTCAAAAAGTCATTCATCTCTATTTATATATGCATTACAATATTTGACTTATAATTTGAAGAATTTATCCTTCCCCATCCCACATCTCGTATTCGAAGCTTTAATATTCATCACTTTCGTAATTTTCCACTGCTCGCAATTCCCCGGTTATATTGTCGTTTATCGTTTCGTTCTGCTGTAATGGAACATTCATGACCACTAAATTTGACGAACGTAGTAATGTTTCATCTTCCAAAACCGATGCTGCAGCCGTACTTGCTGTATTGCGACTACCATCCCCAACATCATCACTTGATTCCCCATTAACATCTAAACCGGCATTGCATTGACTTAGATTCGTATCAAAAGCATCCACTTGATTGTTGGCACCTTTTGGATTCAAATCGGCCGCCCAACTGAAATGCATCAAAGCCGAATCAACATTACCCAATCGTTTATGAATTTTTCCAATTAAATAGTAAACAAGCGATTCTTTTGGCACAATTGCTTTTAATTCTTCCAATTCGCGTAACGCTTCCTGATGCTTACCCATCTGATAGTACATTGTGCCACGATGAAATTTACACAATGGGTTTCGTGGATCAATTTCAACAGCTCGATTTAATATCTTCAATGCTACATCGTAACGATTCATATAGTATTGCATTGCCCCAATGTGTACCATTATTACGGAGTTATTTGGATTTATATTCAACGCATGCTTGTAGTGGATGTCAGCCAAATGGTAGCGTTCCTTAATAATACAGGAAAAAAAACAGAAATCAATTTACTAGATATAGTCACGTCCTATAAATATATTATACAAAATTAAGCTTTTATGTAAAAAAAAAATTATACCACCCGAAGAGCAAAAAAAATATTATTTTAGTTCCGTTCCGACCCCTTTTGATTTTTATAATAGTTAGAATTTGTCGGCATGACAAAATATTCGATACGTATTTTTTTTGTTCCGCCATCCGAGTTACAGTTACGAATACAGGGTAACCCAAAACGACGCGTTATTGCATAGCAATAAATTCAGAAATTATGGCCAGAAAGTTCCAATGTCCCAAAAGATATCAGAAATTGAACACCACTAAACTGGTATGCATGAGTCATTGCTTTGAATGACTATATCCATGCAAATAACATGAAAAAATAGTACACTTAAATCGAAGAACACCACGTACCTGTTTCGAATAAATTGTCCCAACACCAAACCATGCATTATAATGTCGGGAATCCTTTAATATTGCAGTGCGAAAACAGGACATAGCCTTATCCAATTCTTCTGTAATAACCAGCTCATGACCCAGCAATGTATAACTGTACGGAAAATCAGGTTCAACTTGTACAGCTCGTTCGAAAAATTTTATAGCAGTTTCATGTTCCTTATGCAGAGAAAAACAATTGCCGGCAACACACCAAGTGATCGGTGACAATTTATTTTGGGCAAGTAAATCTTGGGCCAGTGTTGACAGTTGTACCTCTTTCTGTAGATGCCACAATACTGTGCTATAAATTTCCATATACTGTAAGCGAAACGGTTCCTTTTGATGAATTTTATTAAATATCTTTGACGATTGATCATATTGGCGCAGTTCATAGTAGGCCCGGCCCAGCTGGCACTGAACCCATGCACTGTAAAAATGATGATTTGGTATTTCTGATAACGTTTCAATCGCTTCCTGGCAATTGTATTGAGACAGTTGAACGTAGCTCTGGCCAAATTGCCGCAACAGAGTCATTAATCCGCTAGCGCTCTGTTTCTTCATCTGCAACACATGTTGATGCATTGTATGTGCTGTATTTATTGTATTGTTCAACAATACTTTATCGTTTGACGATGTGATGGTCTCAATTTTTTCTTTATCAAATTTAATCTCAACGTTTAGTTCGTTCAGAGCAGCATTATTTATATTCATTTTGGATACACGCTGTTTGGTTTTACGGGGTGGTGACCGTGGGGCCGCAAACTTATTAATATTTGGACTTTTACTATTCTCTTTTACCGAATAATTATTACTACTAAATAGTCTTGAACTGCGACGGACATTCTGAATGCCAAGTGTATTGCTGTTTGGTGTACGTGGCGTTATGTTACCCGTTTGATTGAATATGGGTTTACTCAATTGTAATGGTTGTTCTTTACGATTAATAAGACTGCCGACTTTCAGTTTTTTTGGTCCACCAACTTTCTGTTCGTTTACTTCCGCCAATGTTTGTTGAGATTGCTGGCTCGATATAGTTGTGGTGGCTGGTGGTGGAACAATGATTGCCGATGTTACCGGAGAATATAAAATGTTTGAGCTAATTTGCGTTTTATTTGATATTGCTGCCGAATCCGAAGGGCTATTGATGGGCAGAACTCCTGCGAAAGATCAAAGGCAATATGTTATGATATCGATTATAAAAACTCGATACAAATTTCATATGAAAAATCTATTAAAAAAAATATTATAATCGCCTATTTGAAAAGATTATTATTGCAAATATGGATTTTAGAGCATCCGATGAGGAACTTTTTGAAGACGACGCTGAAGAATATATTAGGCGTTATATAGAGGGATCAGGGCTGGAAGTTTGTTTGAGTCGTGTCGGGTCAACTTGATAAAAATGCATACATATTTTTATCCGCGCATTTTTTTACAATGTGTTTTTATCGATTCGACCCGACACGACTCGAACAAACTTCCACCCCAGATATAGAAACAAGGCGTAAAGCTGCTTGTGATCTTGTGAAAACTTTGTCACATCCTTTGAAAATAAAATATTTGAGATATTTACACAGTATTTGAAAATATTGCTGAGCAGTTACTCTGAAAGTTAAGCAGAAAATTGGCGTGCCAAGGATACTGCTATATTCCTTGTGACTACTTTAGCAGCAAAAGGTCAAACGAAAAAGCATGGAGTCACTCAGCCTTCCGAATTAGTCTCATTGCCACAATTTTACCAACAACACATTGTCCGAGAATTGGAACGGGAGTATATTAATGAGCTACCAATTTTAAAAGCCAAACCTCTTCATGGAATAATGGGTAGTATACCCGTTTTTGAAGAGGGAAGTTGCAGGTTGGAAGCCAGGTGTCGTCACAAATTATTATTTCAATAATTTGTGATCGTCAGTCGTCACAATGATCGAATTTGAAGTCGTGTCATATCGGATGGTGACGTCAATCTGTCGGCCCCCTGTATACGAATATAAGTATTCTTATACGGAGACTCCTTGTGTATTAGGTGTATCATCAAAAACAATATACATCCATTGCTATTAATATGTAATTGGTCAACAGCAAAGCAATGGATAAAATGATCAAAATAAAGGAATAACAAATAATACGATTGAGCTAGAGTGACTACCTAGCCTCGGTAATAATCGAAATAAGTCACCGAAACTTCTATGGATCGACTGAGGAGGTCATCAACCCACCCCCCCCCCCCCCCTCCATCCAATATGGCCGCCAGTGACGTTTTCACCGATGCAATGTACATGATTGGGGGCTGATAACGCGGAGAAGGGTGCATCGTGGGCGTTCGGTTCTATGGAGTATTAACACTTTGAAGGTTTGCCCTACATGATGGGTGATGAGGGGATGAGTTACCAGGCACCATCTGGTAGTGGTGCAACGAACAACTTTTTCCGATCACAAATTTCAAAAATTCTCAGAAGTCAGGTTTACAGCCCGATCACTTTGCGATGTTCTACAAAGTTGAAACCTTCTAAGACTAATTCATGCTATTACTGAATTTCTGGCCGCGCCACCAGATGGTGCTGCCATGCAAGTGTTGTCGTGTTGTGAAATCCCCCCCCCCCCCCCCTCCCAATTTGTCAAATTTTTCTCTAAACATGGCGCGTCCTAGGCGTTCTACGCCTTATCCTAGGAAACTGTATTGAACCTTCCTTTGTCTATTGATGATTTTAGTTTTTCTCCCCCTTCCCCTTCTGCTATGTGCTGGAAGCATACAAATTTATCGACACTTGGCGATGTATTCGTTATAGAAATCGCCTCAAACTGACGCCTAATGTGAAACTCATGTATGGGAAAGTTGTTCGTTGGATCGAGTTGACCCTAGGAAAAATTTTGAAAAAAATTGCCGCCTGCCAATAGATGGCGCTGATGGTCAAAAATCAGTTTTCCCCCGCAATATGGGGGAAGCGGGGGAAGTCTGACGGGTCCCGGTAAATGGAGTCTGACGTCATAGCGATGTATGGGGAAGTTATTCGTAAGGTCGATGAGTTGGGAAAAATACCGCCGCCTACCGATAGATGGGACTGTTGGTCGAAAAAAATTTTTTGGCGGATTAATGCATGGTGAGTGGTAGCTGATGTCGTAAAAGTACACAAAATGTTCACATTTTTCCCTTCTAGTCCCCTTATGGTGGGCCCTTGGTTGGGGGCGTCGTGGACAATGTTGTTGCTCAGTTGGAGGGGGGGGGGCGGGGGGGGGAACCACTTTTTGATCGGAAATCA